>JAPYZP010002983.1:0-12295 GCA_030522985.1 Torymus sinensis
TTCCTAGTTTGATTAGCTTGAAACGAATATTAGCAATGAAAACGGGTGAATTATTTGTAACGAAAAGCCAAATAAATAAAGTGAAAAATCAAACGCATGAAAGTGCAGGCAAATATTCGGCTACAAAAATGTTTTATATCTGTTTGCATGTGTGGTAAAAAAAAGATTCTTGGTGTTAGTTGAAATGAAAGAAATGAAAGGAAAATGGTATCAGAGTTGAATAGTTAAAGCGCGCAGCAAAGTGAAAAATCGAAATAAAAGTGAGAGTAGGTTGCTTTCTTGTATTTATTCGGAATAAAACTAATCGTAGCGTAGCCATAGAGATTGAACGATCGTCGGGCAGGCAAGATGCGTTACATCTTCCGTGGCATATTTTGCGCGTCTGGCTGGAGCAGCGTGAAAGGAAAAAAGGGCGGGCGTAAATCGGGACAATAACTCTGATAAAACAATTACCCGATCTACCTCGCTGGCTGCGCCTGCGCTTATCCTGCTGCTATAAACAAGGTGGATTCGATTATGTTAGACAGCGGTCTCGCGCGGAAATAGTCAAGTTTTATGCACGAGCCGGGGGCTTTTATTGCCGGCCGATCTTTCGCGCGCGACTGCATTTGCAATTGTGGCGCTGATCCATTGTTGCCGGGGCGCGCGCCCGACAAAGAGCACATACAATGCGCATTTCAGTGCCCTTTCGCCCTGCAGCGCTACTCCCAGCTCTGGCACTGGCTTTTAAATCTTGGGGCTAAAGCCTGTGGCGGGCATGTGGCTACATGACTGCGTGAATAGCCATTCTGCACTGATGATTAATAGCTTCAGCACGACATTGCAAGCTTCTTGAAACAGCTGTTAAATATGATAATGTACCTTTACTAACATTCCTCCATTTACCTTTACCTTTTCTCAATTTAATAGCCTATAGCTCAGAGATTCTCCATGCATTAATCAACGATACATGTTTACACTCATCAGTTTGCTTGATAAACGATGTAAAGTTAAGTATATTAACATAGCTGTACAGATAACATATCAAGCAGGTCAATGTGACGCAATTAATTACACAGAGCATGAGTAAGGGCTCATAATTAATCTCATTTATAGGCCTAGCTTTTCAATACCTTTTTCCGATATTTTCAAATATTTACATACCATTTTTATCGTGGAATATATCTATATTTCAAACGTCAAAGACTTGACGGAAACAAAGCCGCTCTCTAGCTGTTATATATTTTCATTGGTAAAACTTGATATTTCATAACTGGAGTCCTATATAGCTGCTTTTTTCTTTAGTCATTCATTCGATTCCATCGTTTTTACAAATTTTACTGTATTTTAATGAAAGCTGACGAAGCGTCCAACCCGCTGCACATTTGAAGGGTCTCATTCAAGAGCTTAATTTTGAGTAAACAAACGGTATCAGTGTCAACGTGTCGCCGACGGCAGCGGCACGGGTTCACTTCATTAGAGCGAGCATCAGCTCTCGAGTGTTTCGCCCTGTCGCAACGTCGTACGTCAATTTGACTCCACGGGCGGCCAACACCGAGAATTCAATCCCGACGCGCGCAACCCCATGACGCACAGCTCTGATACTGCACCTAGCTGTACTGCTCTCCTCTCCCTCCCTTCTTCCTGCAGTCGCCGCGCTCGTCAATGTTGCGGTTTACCCCGAGCTTCAGCCGATAACCTTAGGAGGCTGCAAACCGATTTCAATGCTGCTCTTGACAAAGTCTGCCCGTACACTATGGCTGAGCGTGGACTTATTTTTTTCACTCGAGAAGAACAGTAGCGAAGCTGCCAAAGCACAGAGGTTCGACAGCAATATCAACAATTGTTGTAAGCTAAATGTAGAGCCCCTTACTGGGGCGTCGTTCAATCAACAATGTTGAGCGGGAGAAAAAAGTGAGCAAACAAAGGGCGGCTGCAAGGCTCGACGCGCAAATCGCGCAAATCGCGCAAATCGCGCCTGTCGCAGCTTCGCATTCGTCGGGCCGCGTGTTGCGTAAATACGCGCAAGCGAGCGAGCCTGCACTATTCACAGTCGCACTTACACCTCCGATCATTTACATTCCCGATCGCCGATGCTCGCGCAGCCACGCATCCAGGGCTGCTGCATAGCCTAGATAAAACGACCTGCAACGTGTTTAGACCTCTGGGAATACAGCCTTGCGACCCGATAGCACCAACAGAAAGACAGAGAGAACGCGAGAGGGAAACTATATACGTACTCCAGCTCCACTCGCCCAGATGGCTCGGACATCTTACGCCGAATTACCTTTATTTACGCGCACGCACTCTCTCTCTCTCTCTCTCTCTCTCTCTCTCTCTCTCTCGCTCTCTCTTTCTGCTCATACCTCAGAGATTTCGTGGTAACGACTTCGGGGAAATTGCCAGCGCGGAAAGTAAGAGAGAAAGAAAAAAGAGAGAGAGAGAGGCGCCGGTCGCAGGGGGCAGAGCGTCCGTCGTCGCGTCCCCTTGAAGGTATGTCGGAAAATTTGATCCTACGAGGGTGAGACCTTCTTTTCTTTTGGATCCTCTCTTCTCCACTCACAATTTTCGAGAGAAGCCTCAAGTCGGATAGAGAAATGCTGTTTTGTCAATGAAATACAGTTTTCGCGCCTTGCATTCTGCGTTTTCAAAGGAATTTATATATTAAAGTAAAATTCTTTCGAAATAAACATATCAGGCGATTCAAACTAAATATGATGAATTATATAAAATCGAATGGAGTAAGTCATGAATTGTAAGATCGATGTATATTTAGGAATAATTCCAGCCAAACTATTAAAGTCGAGTACACCAAATTTCGTGTATATCCTTTTAAACGAATAATAGGTCATTCCATGCTACAAATTAATGCACTATTCTGGATATTTTATTACGCATATTATGTGTTGAGTAAAATCTAGAGATTTAGTCAAGAAGAGCGTTTGCAAGCGTGTTTAGAAAAAACTGTTAATCAAATATCAAAATATAGTTCATTTTATACGAAGAAAAAAAAATTGTGGACGCCCTAGAAGTGATATTAAATTTACACGTAGCCAAAATATAAAGAGAGCGTTTTCATTATATGCTGCGTCATGTGTACTGTCAAAGTTCTTTCATTCTTCTTAAATTCAAATCGATGAAACTGAATAAACATACATTAAAATAGAATTTATATTCTACTGGAAAAAAAGTCGGCACATTGAAAAAATGAAATTCGTCTTGCTAACTTAGCGTGTGTACCGAATACATACATTTTCAAGATCAATGTTAACAAGTGAAAAAGATTTGGAAAATTCGTAAATATTCTGAAATTTCCCATAAAGTGAGGCTGAAGGATTGTAGGTGTGGCCGAATTATCGCGAGTTACCTTATTTATATAATTCAATTCGATTTGATAAAATGCGCCTGATATATTACGACAAGGACTGGAAATATAATTTATAGCTCGCTCGCAATAAATCTTGGATTAATAATAAATACCGGAAAAGTGGACGCTTGCAATTAATTCACGACCCTATCGAGCGCTCGACAATTGTCTTCATTATATGATTGGAAATGCGTCCACGCGTGAGCGTACTCCTCTCCATATATATATAGTGTTTGCATGAAAATGAATGTGAAATGAAATATTGTCGATGGGTCTGGCAATGAGCATTTTTATTTGTATTGCGTTAAGCTCTGATTCAATTACGTCATTATAAATACGCATGTTATAAACATGGAATACCTTGAAACTGTGCTTGTATCATGTCAAGTAACGTTCAAGAGTATGCAGAAGTTTGCTTGTCGAATGGCTTGAAATAATTTACTTATTAATATTGTCAGGATGTACTGAAGCTTTGATAATGAACTTTTTGTGTAGGTGATTGCTTTTCATTTGTACTACACTTGAAGAAAAAAATTACACCTTTCCTGTTAATCGAAATGTCCTTTCTATGATCCTCTTCGTCGTCCAATTAACGCATATCAAACTCCCGGGCTATTCAAAGGGGCGACTTGTCAGGGAAGCGCCGCTTGTCAAAGGATTTGACTCACCTGAGTAATCGGTAATGCCGTGGGCACGCAGATACCGAACTGCCTTCTGTCCGTAGAAAGCGGCCAGGGCGTAGTTGTAGCTCATTGTATAAAGGGGCGTCAAATTAGATGGGTAGAAGAGTGCCCGGGGCCGTTGGTGCCGCGTGTCGTAGTCGTACCAGATACCATCTTCTTCATTCCACAGTACCTCGTCGATCGCCTCCCGGTACTCCTTCGCGATGCCTGCGTACTGCTTCATTTTCTGCAAGGAGGAGATGTTGCATTAATAAACTTTGTTAACAATAATGAAACTTTATAAATAGGACGATCTACAATTTTCATTTATTATTTGAAATGGTACATTTCGCACGGAGCGTTGGAAGGAAATTAAGGTTTTAGCTGCAATCTAACTTTATCGGAAGATATCTAGGAAATACCTTTGATCTCTGATGAAATAATTCTTTGTTTGAATTATATTAGTGAGAAACGTTCAAAAAGTATAAGCAACAATTATAATCATCTCCTATACCGAACCTATAGTATATAGATTTTACATATTACTCGAGGATAACATAAAAAATGACTTTTTATATTACTTTAATTTATAACGCAAATATTAATTGTCAAATTAATTAAATACGATTTTTAGAATTTACAAAATAAAACTCATTGATATATTATTAGTACATTACCCTCGCTGCGCTCGGGCCCTAACTTTACGTCGTGCAATAATGGGGCACATATATCATAATGTACTATCATACAATTATAAACATAAAATTATAAAGGTATGTTTTAGTAGAAAAATAAAGTTCCGAAAAATCGAAAACATTCATTGCTATACAACTTTTAGCTCATTTGTCGACGTTATAGCTTTTCTAAATCACTGCATTTTATACAACTTAATCAGTAGGTAGAAGTGGCATTAAAAAATTGATATCACATATCATATCAAAATAATTTAACAAAAATATTATGGCCTTCTAGTTAAATTTTATCGAATTTTTATATATTATTAAAACATTATACATTTTTAAGCATTCGGAAAATTTGCCCTTCTATCATAAGATATTCTAATTTGTTTTTCTACCTTTCTGAGAAAATACGCAGCAAACATTTTAGCATTCTGATAAAATACCTCCACCCTTTCTAATCAAAATTTGAGATATTAGCTTATTAAAAATATGAATATCAATCAAAAGTTCAAATATCCATATAGCGTTTATTCCAACATTTTGGACGATTGTTGTAACGATTTTAGTTTCTGTTGCTAGGCATTTTCTTATTCATTCAAAAGTTCATAGACTATTCGAGTGGAATTTGACTGAGGCTTATTTCATCAATGTACATATGCATATACGCATACGACTCAATACTGGATCACAGAGTTATCAAAATATTGATTCGTCCAATTATCAAGATTAAATCACAACGAAAGTTGAGTATTTATTTAATTTTCCTACTGGTTTCAATATTAATGTCAATTTGAAATAGATTAGATAAAGCGTTCCAAGAGATCTCTGCAATTACATTCATTTTTCAGAATTCAAGATTGAATTATTGAACGAGTTATCGATTAAATAATACTTTTTTAACTAACGCACATGAACGCAAATAAATGCGGACTGCAAACAAATGCGTATTCTTAAGACTTAAAATTCTCGTAATATCATAAATTTCATTTAATCCGCATTGCCTGTAATACGATAAGAGTATTTATGTGCAGGGGTTGGAAATATTTTCAGACGTACCGTCACGAAAACAAAATTAATCCTTGTTGATACGATGAATATGATGAATAATAATGAGTTGATAAATTAAATTTGAATAAAAAATGTTCTATTTGAAAGATAATAAAGCATCGGCTTCAATGCGTTCCGTTATAAAGTCGAAACTGAAAACTCGCGCAAAAATGCGGTCATCGAAATCCTTATAAAAAGGGTGAAAAGCTTCAGCAAGATAAATGCTCCACTCATCCCGCGAGCATCGAACCCCTACCGACAATAGGATTTATCTCGTGGTGATAAATCTCGAAATGAAAGGGAAAAGCGCGCTTAGCGTCGAGCGCCGGCGGAGCGGCAGCTCCGCCTAATTGCGAATGGATGCCGGCAATCGGGCGACGCGTGAGCGAGAGAAAAGTGGCTCTCTTATTTTCTCTGGCAGCTCCCCACCGTCGCCGAACAAATCCCGAGCTAACCCCGCGGCGCGTGTCTGCTGCACTCGACTCGAGAAAGCGAGAAGGGGAGAGGCGACTGTATAATGGAACACGCGAGAACGAAGATTTACGAGTGCCGGCGTGTCCTTACGCGTAAGACTTCTTGCGGCTTCTTTTTCAGCTATAGCTATAGGTGTATAGTGTATTTGCCCGTCGTATCGTACATGTGCCGTAAGTCGGCGGAAAAATGCAGGCCCTATTGTTACGTCGCCCTTTGCTCAGGCAAAAACGGAGCAACTGAGCTTAAAACTGTTACAGTGCAGCTCGCTGGGGAATTGGGTCACAATGAGAGTTCACCTGCTGCTTATTATTATTACTATTATTATTATTATTACTGCTCTTCCTAAAAAGCTCTGTTGTTGATCTTTCACTTTGCTGGAATTTTCGCCTTGGTTTCTTCATAGATTTTCATAAACTCGAGCTTTCAAATAACAGTCAATCGGCATATTGTTTGTCAAAATAATTTCAAAGTATATTAAATTATTTTTCTAATATAATGAATAACTAATTTACATATGTATATTAATTTAAGATCTGAAGTGGTTAAAGATATCAATGTTAGACAAATGAAGAAGTTATTATAAAACATTGAATCGTATCAAACGCTTTTTACGGCTCTTTTTATAAACGATCGCTAGATGTAAAGTAAATTTATTGTTTCAGGGTCTAATTTTTCGGGTTTTTTGTCCTCATATTCGACTAGAAAAATTATATTCGTGACGGTCGAATGGCGAAAGCGATTTTTTAATATATTTTAGTAAATGCGAAAAGCAGAATAAAATTTGAATACTTTGCTTTACTCATTTATATGTTTGCGCATATAAAGTTCAAATGTAAAAAAAAATATTTGTAAAATTGTAACTGTGTAAGCAAAATCGAAAAAGATGAGCCCTGTCCGGTTAAAATCGGTCGCGTAGATCATGATATATTAGTGTGTACGGAGATACATACACAGCCATATAAACATTTTCTAAAAATAGTGTATTTCGATTCGAAATTTTCTAAACAACAATCGTATAAAATAATTTGTCAAAATTATTGTTTACGATCAGAAAGCTTCCGGTAGGAGGAAGCAATAAAGGCGTTCCTAACTATAGCACTCGTTTCGTTCGAAATTTCATTTCCTGCACATTAAATTATCCAATTTGTCCGGCATAAGGGCGCATCTTCGAATTTCTACTATTTTCTCGTTTATTTCTGTGACTCTTCCTTAAGACTCGACCCCTCCCATTTCCCACTTCCCATTTGCCTTTGGATATTGGGCAAGATGCCCATGTAAGATACGCACACGTGCGCCGGCTTTGTGCCTTCGTTCTCCTGTCATATCGATTTTCCGTGGCCGCGTAAACAAGCCACGGGCGCGTGCGTACCTACATCGGCAGGCAAGGCCGAATCAGGAAAGAAAGCATTACGCAGAACCAGAGCCGAGGAAGATAAGAAATTTATCGGGGTGCCTAGCGCGCAGAATCGCGTCGCGTGATTTTCACCTTCGTGACGTCATTAGCGCAGAGTTCGGTCTCGCATAACTTGCGTAATGTAACGGCGTGTGTGCCGGATGAGCCTGAGAGATACGGATTTCATTCGTTCAACGACGCCAAGTTTCAGATTGGATTCCTTCGGTAATGGGATGTCGAGGTGACAGTCGATAGCCGTGCGTGCGTGCGTGTGATGATTCATTTTTGGGGGAAGCTCCTGTCTGGCCGGCTTGCTCGATTTCATTCTCACGATAAGAAACTTTCGCCGATAAGGGTGTTGCCGCACGTGCGTGGGTAACGGAAAGAGAATAATAGAAAGATAAAACTAAATTGATGATAAATCGCCTCGCTGGATTGCAGTTAGTGATCTATTGAACCGTACCGCGGTATAAGCATCAACGGGAGTAATATCAATACAAGAGGAGGTTCAACTATTCTTACAGGCTTCTTACAGTGTAAGAACTATTAAATGAGTAGCAGTCTACATAAATTCCTTTTAATCTTCTATAGGTGTCTGACTGCAAATTCATTCAAATTTAATTGTTCTCAGGCATGAAGCTTGCGGCTTTGTTATTTATTTCAAAGGACTATCATGAACTGCCCTTCGCTGGCAGTTTACTCTTCACAGTGAAAAGGAAATATTTCCTCTCTTTATTTCTCTAACCTACGGACATTTCGAGCTGAAATAATAGCAAACTGATATTTCTTAAAAATTATAAATATTTCGTCACGTCATAAAATATCACGCAAAACTGAAAATACTTTCTGCGTATTTGTAATTTTTCTTCCTCTTCCTTTAAATGTTTCTTAATCAATTTGGCGGGCAAATAAAAATTAACATGGTAAACAGTAATCTTTTCTTTAAAAGCAAACCAAGATAGATGAATATGAGACTCATTCAAAAATACAAAGTACGATTTATTACAATGCTAACGCTATACTGATAAAATAAGCAGAGGAAATATTTATTTTCATATGCTTTTCTATAGATTGTCTGTTAATAGCTGTCGGCTATCCCTATAAGTCTTTTATGAAATAGTTTGAGGATAAAAATTGAATGCTCTTACGTTAGTGTTGTTCTTTTGACGGTAGAAGTTAGACAGGATTCGGGCATTTCGCTCAATGAAGGCGTTCAAATCAACGGGTATGATGTCTTCCGTCGTGATGTGAGCGAGATCAAGCGATGGTTCACCGTTTTTACCGACGAACCAACGTGCCGAGAAGTCCCAGCCGCTCTCTGCACCGGCCTTTATGTTGTTGTAGAACGCGCGTTTTTTCGCCTGGTCCGTGATGTTCACGGCCAACAGGTAATCTTCCCTGAAATAGGAAAGATATGTAGAACGCAATGTTCTTTTTAGAACACGATTTTGCAGTTTAATGAAATCCTTCAAATACTTTCAATTATAGCTCTTGTAATTGAATATCAGATTTCAAACAATATTGATTTTCTGGCTTCTATTTTTAACGATCAATGGTTTAAGAATGCTTTTTACACCTAAACTGTTGGTAAACTTGGAAAGTATAATATCACAGAATAAAATACTGGATCTAAGTATTTTAGTCTTTGGAAATTTGTTTAACCCTTAAATGACACACGTCAAAATAATTACATAAGTGCCAGTGCTTATACGCAACTTATAAGTTTCTCATTTATAAACATTTTTATTTTAAAATTTTTGTACAAGTGCTTTAAAGTCTCTCCTAAAGAATTTTACATTTTTTGAGATCCAAAATTATTATTAAAATATTGAAAAAAAAATCAAAATTTTCGAAAAAATTGAAATTAATTTTTGTTCAAAACATCTGGGGTATTTTGGACCCCGTGTGTCATTTAAGGGTTAAAATATTGAAAATATTTACATACACACACACACACACACACACACACACACACACACACACATATATATACATACGGACATTTTTTTAGAGTGGTATATTTCGACTTCAAATGACTAAAAACATCTTTCTAACATGTTATCTTGGAAACTTTTTTTCAGCGTAACAAAGCTTCCTCCATTAGGAAGCAATATTATTGAAAAACCAAAAAGTATAAATAATTTTTTTTAATTTTATTTAGATGTTTCATTGCAGTACAACCCCAGTTTAAGCGTAATAATATAACGGTATAGCTCTAGAGATGAAAGTCTTTTGGGCAATATTATGTAGAAGTAAATAAGTTTTATCAGTCAGGTTAATAGTTCACGTTAAGCATCTTTTAAGGGCAATGCCTCAGATAAAATAATAAAAAATTAATTTTGTTCTTACCGATAACTTTCCGGTCGTGGGCCTTCGCTATTAGTGACATATCTGGCTAACCTGTACTCACGGCCGTTTTTCACAACCTTAACAGTTTTATACCTCTGCCAGTAGTTAAATTCTTTCTCCAAAATAGCCAAGTTCCTATCTACGAAATCCCAGTCCTTTGTAACTTCGTAATACTTGTCAATCTGCACATTATGAAAGACCATTAGAGTATGCTTACATTACCAAGCTTATTGCAAGTAGATTGCAGGGGTAAAGGTCACCATCAAGGCCTCGAGCAGGCCAAGTTTTTTCGCTTTGATAATATGCATGCCATTGCCTCGGGAGGTACGAACTTTAACTCGGATTTTAAATTTCCGTAATTATCAAGTTTGAGATTTCTGGCGATATGAATCCATTAGCCGTAGTGTACATTATACTCGGACAAAGTTTGATTTCAAAATTTTTATTCTGCGTTAGTTATGAACAATGCTTGCAAACTTAAAGTTACATAGACTAACAAAAGTTTTGAATTTAATTTTAAATATTCTTAATAACAATGAATTAAAGGTTTGCTTCTAGTTGACATTAATTCGTTAAAAAGATGTTTAATTATTGTATTACAAGTAACTTAATTAAGCTTTTATATCACTTGATTGATATATTTGATTAAAAACTTCAATTATATAAGAAAATACCTAGTATAATTTTGTTTTTACAGAAGATACAATTATCCTTTTAAATTCTATAGATGATAACCTACACGTGTATCATGAACTACATACTCACCATGGGAATTAGTAGAGGGGGCTGGCTTCTCATAAGGTAGTAAACTCGACCACCATTGGGAATAAATCCGTAAGTTTTGACGATCGATAGGAAATTTTCGATGATACCCCGAGTAGTTTCGTGCATATCGTTTAGTAGCAGACCTTCAATTACCCAGTAACTGTCCCAGTAGTAGAATTCTATAAAATTAAAATGTATTGCAATAAAGTGTCGGATCGGTAACGTCACTATGCTTTTTACGTTTTAATCCATGGCACGTGAGAAATAACAAAAGGCCTAAAATATATTTGCACTCTGAGAGATTCGGAAGTCAACGCAGAGAGCTGCCCTCACTTTCTCTGTTCAAGGTAGAGATCTAAATAAAGAGCCTACTGAAAGGTTCGACAAAGAAAAGTATGACTATGGAAAGCGAGTATAGAAAAAGGCACAGGTCACTCGCTGGACCAAATAGCTTGCAGCTGAATAAACCAAAAGTACATATATACATACATACTACTTACTAGGTTGTAGCGCTAATTATTAGTATTTCTTTATTTTCTAATTTATTACTTATCGAATTGTTATATTATTTTATAAATCATTAAAAAAATATTAGTTAAAGTTGATATAAAGCCAAATAAAATAGAAATAAAAAATTATATCTTTGGTAGAAATAATTAAAATAACAATTGCTCAGGCTATCGGTAATGAAATTATAGAGTTAATACTACAACTGCTAAAGACGAAAAAAATATTTGCCCAAGGGCCTGCAGTGAAATCTGTCGTAATAAATTTGCGCTCGCACGACTTGTATACGCGGCTGTAGCTTTTCTCCTTGGCAAGCATCGCATCATTCACTATCAACTCGCTCTCTCATCTCCGAATGTTCCCAAATCCAACAAGAGCTTACAGCAAATGAATTAATCTATACGTCCTCGATCAGCGTCCCACTTTCCTCTTTCAGTTATACACACCTTTGAATCGGCCGCCGGGAATGATAAAGGTATTGTTAACGTATATCAGGCTGTGCCTCGAGGGATTGTCTCTCACGTCTGTGGTCATGCGCCTCGCCAGAGTTTTCCAGATCTCGTTGAGATCGGCCACCCAGGCGCGGTAGTGTGGGTCGCCGATGCGTTCCATGATCGAGGGATTTGCCCGCCAATCTGGTAACGTTGCGTTAATCAGCTCGTCCACATCCTCGAAGTTCTCGCGGACAAAGTTCTCGACCTGCTGCTTCGTCGGATTCCTGCTGCTCTCGCGCATCAACTTGTCGAAGCTGTGAAAATTCCCCGGGCTTGGGTAAAAGCGTTCTCATGCGCAAATCGAGTATGGCTACTTGCCGCTTAAGAAACAAAGATTTTGCTCACCAAAAACATTTGTTTGTTAAAACACCTTGGTCTTTTCATATAAATCAAGGAAATTCCACTCTTACAAAAATGATAGCCGGATGTTGTAAAGCATTTAAAGATTGATTTTGATTGGTCTGTAAGAAATAGGCGCGAAAATACGCTACTTCCGCTACCTTTCAATTTTTGCAATTGAATTTTTATTCTTAACTGATTATAAGACTAAATAATTAAATCAAACTAGAATATTAATT
>JAPYZP010002985.1:0-11836 GCA_030522985.1 Torymus sinensis
TAGGATAGTAGCTTGATATCTTGGCGGATAGCGCAGGCTGTAAGTATAGCGAGTGCAGTGTGTGCGCCTAGTCGAGCTGTTTGTTTCCTTCGCGTGTTAGACCGGATCAACTGCCGTAAAATGACCCAGGAAGGCCAGTAAGTATTCGACGAAATTGCGTAAAATGTACAGCTTCGTGTAGTCTAAGAGCCCGAGCGTCCTTTCACGCGGCAAAAATCGCGAATCTACGCGGAAAAGAGGCAGTAACGGGCGGACGATCCCGGCGGCGCTCGCTGCTTCGAAAGGGCCAGCCCCCGCGCGCCATGTTGATGGCGAGGCATGGATTTTATTGATTCTCGAAATTTCCGCGGCCGAGAAAAAGTCACTGGCCTCGGCACGACGGCCGCCTCGAGGTTCGACGCTTCTCCTCGAGTAGACACCCCGGTACGATGCACATCCGGGCGCGGTGTTGGCGCGGGCTCGCGATTCTTCACACTTCTGTCCTGGCGCTATTGCCGTCTCTCTCACGCTTGCATGCGTGAGTTATACGAGTCGAGACAGACCGCCGACGTTCCTCGCGGCCGCCGCGTGCGCGTAATGCGATCTTGGTAGATCCGATTTCCCCGCATTTCACCTCCCTCATCGATTAGCCGATAATAATGCGGCGGGTGCTTCGCGCACTCGCGAGACATCTTCGTTCGACACAGCGTGTCTTTAGGCTATAGGACGAAAAATATTTCGCGCTAGTCTTCTCTCTCACTCTTTTGTATGCAAAGCATCGTCCGAGCGCGCGCACAGCTCCTCGTGTTCGCCGCCGGTTCACTAGCGTTTTCGTGGCCTCAGCGCGACGGTAGCCGGTACTTATAACTTGCTTATTAGAGTGACTGGCGATTATTCTCAAGTCCACAAGGCGTTCGCCTTTTTATACATTGCGAGACTCCGTTCCGTCAATCTTCTGAACATGTGCAACAACGTAAATCTGTACGTGAATCTTACTTTTTTTTGCTTACGGCTATAATCCAAGAACTTTTTTTTAAAATATTCGTCTTTATTGCGAAAATTTATTAGTGATAAACTTTTTGCAATGCTCTAAATGTACCAAACTAAAATTCAAAAAATATATGCTAACGATAGATTAAAAATTAAGGCTCTTTTTCAGATTTAAATTCTTACTTAGAGATTTTCTTTTACTTTTTTCAGAGTTACACCTCCACCAGTGATGTGGGCTCAAAGGAGCCAAATCCTTTATGTTACTATTTGTCTTGAAGACTGTAAAGATCCTACAATAAGAATCGAAGGTGATAAAATATATTTCAAAGGTATTGGTGGCACAGAAAAGAAAATGCATGAAGTCACTATAAACTTGTACAAAGAAGTTGACCCAGATAAAACAGTTCAAACTCCAAAGGGGAGAAACTTTGAATTGGTCCTTGCAAAGAAAGAAAGTGGACCTTTCTGGCCACGACTTACCAAGGAAAACAAAAAGTTCCATTGGTTAAAGAGTGACTTTAATAAGTGGCAAGACGAAGATGAAAGCGACGAGGAAGGTGGTGGTGGTGGTGGTGGTAACATGGATCCAAATAGTTTAGAAGAGGTATTTGAATTATATTAATTACAATATAATATTTTTATTGCCTTATTGATGAAAAAATTATTCATAAAATTTGTCATTTCAGATGATGCGTCAAATGGGTGGTCTTGGGGGTGGTGGCGGTGGTGAGAGTAAGCCAAACTTTGATGATCTTGATATGGGTGATGAAGCAGATGGACCAGATAGTGACGACGATGAAATGCCAGATTTGGAATGAAAAATTTAAACAATTTAAAACGATTATCCCATCAAATGAAGTTGAGACCTATGAGAAATTGTTGCAGCGAAAGATCGCAAATATACATTAGGCCATGCTATTTGACTTTTTCAAGTGCAAATGATTTTTGCAACTGTATGATGGCCAACGTTGGCAGTGAGCAAGCCCTGATAAAATAGCATGTTAATAAATTTGCCGATTATAATGATTATCGGTAACAAGCTAACAGTAAACACACTCTACAAAGGTCCATCCCTCATACCCTTTTAATTCCCTATAGCCTTTAGTTTATAAACTAAGTTATATGATGAAGAAGAAGCTTTTTTAATAATGATTGATTAAATGTGTAAAACAAACTCAGTCTTTCTTTATTTATCATACATATTCAAAACCTTTGTTATGTACATGCACTATTTTTTCTACTTCCTAAGATGATACAATCTTTAAATACATATATTAGTGAATGATTATAATGATGAATGTTGAAATAATACAAGAGTGACAAGAAATAAATGTATTGTAATAATTTCTTTATCCAACAATGCTTGATGCACCACGAAGTGCTAAATATCCAGCTGTTATATCCATTGGTAAACTTCGCACTGTCATGAATTCATCTGTAGTTGCATAGTACAATTTAGTCTGAGGATCAGTGTAATGTGCCTGTAAAAATGTTAAATTTTCATCTTCGCTTATTGTGAAATAACATAAGTTTTTTAATTTTGTACAAAAATAATTCATACTTATAAAAAAAAATATTTAAATTTTTACTTACTGGTAAGCCTGATATATCAGAATATTTCTTTGCTGGTTTAAAACTAGGTGGTGCATTTATAGAGCTGTCTGAAATTGTAAACAAATATAGCAATAAAAAAACATGAATTTGATGTTTAATGTATATACATTTATTTTAAATAATAAACTTGCAATGGACTGCATCTAGAGGCCAAGGAAGAGCTCGCTCTTGGGCTAAAATTTGTTTAAGAGATTTCCAAATTCTTTTCTTTCCAGAATTAGTAATGGGCCTAAATTTTTGATGAAAATTTGGATTTTTGAAAATAGGTATAGATTTTTTATTTATGTCATCTGTTTCTTCGCTTACCATTGTTGTCTGTAAAAATTTAAAATATTAAAATAAATGAAGGAAAATTTGTAATTTCATTTTTTTATTTTTCAAATGTAAATATTGGAAGAATAGTTTTTTTAAACTTCTTGAATATTCTGAATAAGATGATTTATTTGCAGAAAAAACAAAAGTATAGGTTAGAAAATATTGTCAAAATAAAAGTAATACCAATACATTTTTGCGTATTACAATTGTATATATTTTCTGCGAGTTGCTATTAAGATTTAATACGAATAAATTTCTCTAAAAGTTATTAATTAATTAATTACCTTTTGGTTATAATATAATATTTACTAATGGAGATGGATAATCGCTTTAAAACCCATTCGTTCTCCTTATTTTATTTGGCTTTGTCTAAGTACTGCTTAGAAGCAGTAAAAAAAACTCATTCGCAATTGTCTCGACAATAAAAGCTTGCTCGCTCACACTTTACCAACACGGTCGTATTCATATATAAACACTGCAGTAGACTGCTGACTGCAGATCCCTGTTCACACAGAATCACGTAGTATATGTTATGTTTACTACTCTAGTCAATAGAATGAATTTGTGAGAATTTAAATACTTATACTGGAAGGAAAAACAGAATTCGGAATTTTCATTTCCTAATTATTATTTGAAAGAAATAATGCTCTAAACTATATATTGTATTACATGAAAACAATCAGCTCAACAATTAATTTTTTTAACTTTACATGCCACCTTGTCGATATATACTTATACGTGCCTTATAGAACACGCTGCAATCTGCATGTATAGATTGTATAGTATGCAGTAGGTACAAAACACGTATGCTACTACACTAAATGTAATTTAATTAGGATAAAAATTAACAAAAACCATCAATCACAAATCCAAAAAAATGAAACAGTCTCTTATTAAAATTTTATTTAAGGTCGGGAAAAGCACATTTCAACCCCATTATCTACAAGAATGTACGTTAGCTGTATTACGTAATCCGGATAAAACCAGGTCTTATATACAACTCGCCCTGACGTATCTAGTGTATCTAATATTTATTTAAATTCGTCTTATTTTGGAGTTTCGACATTAGAAATATACTTGATTGGCATTTGTCAGTAACAAATTGTAACATTATTCATGTACATACGTGTATATATACATACTTCTAGATTTATGTGCACAAAGTATACAAGTATAATATAGGTATAGAGAGCAGGCGTGCGCGTACAAAGTGGGGGGGGGGGGGGACCGGGGAAGTGGTCCGGGGGGGGCGAATTCAGATTTCACTTCACCTTAGAGACGGCGTGAAGGTCGTCAGGGCATATCTAGCTGAGCGGTATTACTGTGCTTTTTTGTGCTTTTCTCAACTTACAGATCGCACCAGTCACTTGTCGTCGACACTTCTGAGACAGCAATCAAATTTCTCTAAAATGGCACGGAAATTCGTCGTTGGTGGTAACTGGAAGATGAACGGCACGAAGAAGGAAATCGACGACATCGTCGCGTTCTTGAAAGCCGGTCCCCTTGACCCGAATGTCGGTAAGTACGATGTATTTTCGCTCACCCCTTTCCACCCTTTCCTCCCGTCATTGTCAATTATTAACTGCTCCTGTTATTTATTATTTTTTCTTTGCACTAAAATGCGTTGTTCCCTTTAGCAAACCTAATAAGTACTTATTTACTGCTTCTGACCAACAAGCTATCATATTTGATAATGAGTCTATGTCATTTCACAAGTATCACACTTGACAAAGCCATTTTAATTTATTTTAGTCGAATAATGGCATATAAAATTTCAATGATTATGGATTAAATATTAAATAATAATTTATTAAAATAGTTTATTAAATACTTTCAAAATAGACTCTATTATAATTACTCTTAGAAGTAATAATTTTTAAACAACAAGCTGTTTTTACTGATACAATCAATTTATTTATAGCTGCTAATATCAAATTCTTATGTAATTTTATTAGATTTCATGCAAACTTTATCTGTATTTTTAACCTAGTGGCTTTAGATGGAAATGTTTTGTGAGAAATAAAAGTTTATTTTGTTAAAAGAAATATTTTCTCATATGTGAAATTTGATTTAATTTTTTATTGTGATGCAAAACTAATTATTTTTTCAGAGGTTGTTGTTGGAGTTCCTTCCATTTACTTATCATACACAAAAAGCATTTTACCCAGCAATATTAGCATTAGTGCACAAAACTCTTATAAAGTTTCAAAGGGTGCTTTTACTGGAGAAATTAGCCCAGCCATGCTTGTGGATAATGGCATTCCATGGGTTATTTTGGGACACTCTGAAAGAAGAAATGTTTTTGGAGAAACAGATGAGCTTGTTGCTGATAAAGTTGCCCATGCTTTAGAAGCAGGTCTGAAAGTATGTAAAAACATATAAGAATTAAAAATGATTATTATATTAAATATTGTTTTAATGCATTACTAATTTTATATATATGTAGGTAATTGCTTGTATTGGTGAAAAACTAGAAGAGCGTGAAGCTGGTAAAACAGAAGAAGTAGTTTTTAGACAATCAAAAGCTATTGCTGATAAAATCAAATCTTGGGATAATGTTGTAATTGCATATGAACCAGTTTGGGCAATTGGCACTGGCAAAACGGCCACTCCTCAACAAGCACAAGAAGTTCATGAGAAACTTCGTGCTTGGTTTGCAAAAAATGTTAGTCCAGCTGTTGGAGAATCAATTAGGATTCAGTATGGAGGTTCAGTAACAGCAGATAATGCTAAAGAATTGGCTAAAGAAAAGGACATTGATGGTTTTCTTGTTGGAGGTGCTTCCTTGAAGCCAGATTTTGTTAAAATTGTAAATGCAAAACAGTGAAATTCTATATTGTAATAATAATAATAATTTTCATTTATTGTACTATAATCTGCACAGAAAAGAATTATTACATTCTTTTTGTTTAAGGTAAGATTACTTATGAGATTTTCCTCATTTCTGTTTATGTCCATAAATAATTTTCTGTAAAGAAATGTTTATGAACATAGAATCTAAGTAAAGAAAGACATTGTTCACAATGTTTTATTTTATTTAACACTCCAAATGTTACAAAAATGTGAACCAAGAAGTAACAATAAAAACAAAATAAATTTAAATGAAATTTATACAAAGTAATTAATGATTTATCCTACTCCTTAAAATTACAATTATATTGTATTCATTTAATCATCCCTCGTGTAATAACCCCAGCTGGTTTTTCCATGTTTTTTATAATTTTTAATCCATCCTGTTTAAGCCTTGCACATGCAATTTTAACAAGGGATTTAAAAGTACGAGGCTCCCATACAGCCAATTCTGCTAAACTCTTATGATTAAGGTGAATTTCACATCGTGTTAGGCCATTTTTTAAACCATAGATATTTAGGCCATGTTCATTACACGCTGCATCAATTCTTCTACACCAAATCTAAAATTAAAATAATATTAAAGGTACAAATTCAAGTAAAAAAAAGTTCATAAAATACATTGCTTACCTCTTTAATCCATTCTCTTTTTGGATCTCTGCTTTTAGTTGCAAATTGTAAAGATCGATGAACAGCTCGAATAGCATTACTGTAACAATTTCTAGCACGGCCTTGAAAATGCTACAAAAATAAAAAGATTAATTAGTAAAAATAATAAATAATCGTAATAATTATACAGAGGTATATTTATGTCACATTTATAATTCATATTTTCTATAGAAGCCAATAATTTACACTTAATAATATAATAAACAAATTCCAATTTATCCCTATCTCTCCCCCTCCCCACGATTTATCGATAATCTAATCGAATTATTCCTGTTATTACTTACTAGCGAAAATACCTCACTCGCTAACGTTTAACTAAATGTTTAACTTTTTTTTCAACAGCGATAATTATATATTACACTTGCTGTAAAGCATAGCACATGACGCATTGAATAATATTAAATATACCTATTACGATTGTTTAATTAGGTATATATAATTGTATGATTTACTTACAGCAGATAATCTGAAAATTTTTCTTTTACGCCAAAATTGATCTGGTCCTCGCGATCGTCCAAAAAGAGCAATGGATGTAAACACCATTGTTATTTTATTTTAATTGTTGGCACTAAATAATCTCAAATTCTAGTATGCCCATGTAACCGACCAGTCTGATAATTTTGTAAAATTTGTAGGTTATGTATTGAGCGACGTCCAAAAGACATTAGAGTATTCAGTTCAGACAGACGCTAAGCATTAACGCACGTGCGTGTTGCGGACGGCGCGCTCTAAGTAAATATCACGGTATATTTTACTGTTAATGATTTCATGGCTTCATGCATGCACTGAAAATTAACGAAAAAGTAATAAATTTGTAAATTTATTTATATTTTAATAATTTTTTTGTTAGTCTATAAAAGCAAACATGAATAAGAAAAAAAGGTGAGTGTACTTAAATATTTACATCTATTATTTTATTATTAACCGAGTTTTTAAATTTTTATTCTATTACTTAGTACTTATTAAATTGTAATACATAACAGATTTTTCATAATTTCCTCTTAAAATAATTTTAATTACATAATTTCTTCATAAATAATTGTAAGAGAAAAGTGTCAATCTAAGAGGTTAATAGTGAAATTACTACCTATATTATATTTTCAATAAAACGGACTGATAATTTTCAAAATAATTAAATAAATTTAAAAAAAAAACCAAAGAAATAATGTGAAATGCAATTATTAAATAATAAATAATAAAAACAACATTTTTTCAGGAATCAAGAATTTGAAGATGCTACTTCTGGTAGTGAAGTAGACGATATAGACATGAATGAAATAGTAAATTCTGAAGAAGAGTATTCAGAAAATGATAGAAAATTATTAGAAAAAGCTCGTCAAAAGCGACGGCCTGTTAACTATGATAGTGAAGATGAAGTTATGGGATTTAGTGATAAAGAATATAACAATGAAAATGAAGAAGAAAAAGATTCTATGGCCTCTGATATCGAAGGTCTTGAGGAAGGTTTTGATTTACCCAATGAAAAAGCTTGGGGTAAAAAAAAGAAATCTTATTATTCAACAGATTATGTTGACCCTGATTATACATCAACTACACAAAAAGATGTTGCTGAAGCTGAAATGGAGGAGCAAGAAGCTAGAAATTTGCAAAAAAGATTAGCTGAACAGCTCGATGAAGCTGATTTTGGTCTTGATTTAGTATTAACAAAAGAGAATGACAATGCTGAATTTGAAAAAGATAGTGAACATATTAAAGCTGATTTAAGTAAATTAAGTAAAAGGCAAAGACAAGAAATTTTAGAAAAAGAAAGTCCTGAATTTCTACCATTAGTAACAGATTTCCAAGGTAATATATTTATTTATACTTCAAAATATCAATATCTTGAGTTCTTAGAGTGAAATAATATCTACAATATACGTACAAAGTTAAAAATCACATTTAATAAATAAATTTATTTTGTTTTCAGATAGATTAACTGAAGCCAAAACTATATTAGCCCCATTTTTAGATCTAATAGAAAAAGCTAGTTGTCAAGACAGTTCTGCTACTAATTTTGTTAGAGCAAAATATGATTTATTATTACACTATTGTACAAATATTTCTTTTTATTTGATGTTAAAGGCTAAAAGAGAGCCTATAGCTTCTCATCCAGTAATCAAAAGATTAGCCCAGTATAGACAATTATTGGCTCAATTAGAAGAACGTCAAGGTGATCTGTTAGATCAAATAAAAGAAATTTTGGAAGCGAATGCAAGTGGACAACCTTTGTATAATTCTGAGGATTCAAGTGAAATAAGCCTTAAAAAGAAAATTCAAAAACTTGAAAAGTCATCAACAAAACAGAAAAATACAAAAACTCTTGAAAATAAAGATAAAAAAGAAGTGGCATTTAAAGAAGACTGTATTTCCAATGATGAATATGATGAAATGGAACAAAAAGTTTCAGAATCAGGGGAAGATGAAGATAATAAAGATGAAGCCACGGAAACTGAAGGAGAAAAAAGAGCAATTACATATCAAATTGCTAAAAATAAAGGTCTTACACCACATAGAAAGAAAGAACAACGTAATCCAAGAGTTAAACATAGAAATAAGTATCGTAAGGCTAAAATACGCAGAAAAGGAGCTGTAAGTTTTTCTTTGAATCTTTATGAAATTAAATCTATTTGTTTTCTTATTTAACTTGTTATTTAAAAATATTTCTAGGTTCGAGAAGTTCGAAAGGAAGTTACTAGATATGGAGGAGAAATATCTGGTATCAAGGCTAGTGTTAAAAAGAGTATTAAACTCAAATAAAATAATTTTACTGTACATATTTATAACTGAAGTAATTAAATACAATTATTTTGTTAAAATATATTTGTTATTACATTTTATATTGTAAAAGAAAATACAAACTGTTTACAATGAATAAATTTTTTATTAAGAAGAATACGTATGAAACAATGACACTTAAATACTAGCGAACTTACAACTTAATTCAAGTAACAAGTGTTTGCAAGTCATAATAATGGGCTCCAGAGTCCAGTTATGTACTGACATTTACATACTCAAAAGTTTTTGTCATAGATGCAATGATTGCTTCATGATGTTTATCATGACAATTAACCTATTGTAAACTATAATTTGCTTTTATACTTCTACTTTTGCTAAAATATCAGATTCACGGAATAAATGGAATTCTTTGTTTTCTTCAAGTTCTACTTTGGTTCCACCATACTCGGGCAGCAAAACAACATCACCAACCTGAATGCTTGGCTTGATGTGGTCTCCTTTCTGAAAAGTTATAAAAAATAATGATAATATTGGCAATATGAAGTTATCTGAACATATGTTAATTTAAAAAAATACGTACATCATTTCTTGATCCAGGACCAACTGCAACTACAGTTCCCTTGAGAACCTTGCCCTGTGCCTTCTCAGGGATAACGATACCACCTTTAGTTTTGGTTATGGCATCTGCTTTTTGGATAAGAACTCTATCAAACAAAGGGATTAGCCTTTTGATAGCAGCTGAAGCAGCCTGTAAAAAAATATATGTTTTAAATTAATATAATTTTAGATATTAGCCATACTAAGTCACATGATTGGAAAAAATAATGAAAATTTTATGTAAAATTTGTGCTCAAACAAGAGTAATAATTTATTAAAAAACCTAAAAAAATCCAAAATCTAAAAGTTAGTCATGTCATAGGAAACATACTAATTATGCTTAGTTTACAAATAAAGATGATTTTGTCAGTTTGAAATCCGTATACCTAGTTGTAAAAATAAAACGGGCTTGTGAAATGAATTTCAAAGATATACCTATACTTACAATGGCATTCGGTTTTCACGTGTTTTCATATTTATAAAAATGATTTTCGATTTTGTATGGATTCTAAAAAGAAACAACTGTTGAAATTACGTAATTTATCAGAAAGATAAAACAAGAGCCGATCTCCAGCCATTTATTTCGCTATTTTTCCATCCGACATAACTTACGAAATTTCATACCTATTATTCAGATAAGTATCTTCTGGTGACAACGATTTTTAAGTTGAATGAAAATTTTGGAGTCATAATGCATGCGTAATGAAACAGCGGTAACATAAATGTCTATTGATCTTACCATGACTGATGTCTTCCTCGTGGAGAATTACGAAGGCGAGAAATATGGAGGAGCGGGAACCTCGTGCTTGCGCTGCGCGTAACCTAAAAAACTGCCCGTCTGCCGGCGTCCGACGTTACTCTATTCCCCCAAGTACCTACGAAATTCGTCTTTCTCTTTCTCTCTTTCTCCTCCTCCCCTCTTCTTCTCGAATCTTCTTTTGGCTCGCACGTGTGCGTGACCAGAACCAGCGTGACTGCGTGCGTATATGGTATATATATATATATATATGTGTGTGTGTGCGCACTTCCCCTTCCCACTACACAGCCTAGTAGCCTACCCTATCCTATCCCTCTTTTCCAAGTTCCACCATCGATTGTCTCTCAAGTCTCAACTCAATCCGAATACATATGCATTGCATGTGTATATATGTAAGCTGATTGCGTCATCAGTTCACCAAAGTCAGATAACATCCCTTCGACGCGAAAAACAAACTAAGTATACTTAAATACACACAAGTTGCGGCGACAAAGCTTTTACTGTTTTCTCAATTCCAGAATATGTTTATGAAAATCGAATAGAAATAAAATAAGTTCATATTGCAGTCGTCGTGTTTTCTCGATATTATTTTCATTCATAAAAAGATCGTGCGGAGAATGGGGATGTGGCCGCTATGCGCGAGCAGCGACACCACGTTGTCGGGCCATCGGGGTACGAGGTTTGCAGGTCGTCTGGTGCTGCTGCGGCTTGTACGTTGATACGCCGGTTGCCGGTGTCGCAAAAACGGAACACTCACAGAAAAGATCATATATACATAAGCGCGCGCTCCAAAGTGCTTTCCTATATTTAAAAATATTCATTTTTTTTTCGAAAAAATAAATGAAGTCACTTTCCGGGAGATATGTTCGCGCGCCAGTTCGTTTATATAACGACGTATGCCTCAGTCTCAAGGAATAAATGAGTAGCGTTAATATTCATTTATGTACTACTTATATGTTATAAATATGTGCATAACGAAAATATATATGGGTATTGCAAAGTATTGCATTGGATAGGTGATTGCAGTATGTAGATACCTATTGAAATTTAAGTATAAGAATTAGATAGAGAATGAATAAGTGAAACGCATCATGATGAATGTACAAACGACAGCAAAATGCTATGGTATCTTTTAGGGAGAGATCTGAAGGTTCAATGATCGATTCTCTTTCAGAACTATCTTAAAAATGAACTGGAGATAAGCACCATTCTTACGCAATGGAAACTTACTGTTTTTCTATTAGGTACTTTTTTTGATTATTCTCCAATGTGAAATCTGAAATGTAATTTTTTGAATAAATTATGTAAATATATTAATAATATATACGT
>JAPYZP010002986.1:0-19600 GCA_030522985.1 Torymus sinensis
AATTAATTTTTTTCGTATATAAAGCAATTTTCGCTTGTGGAAAAGAGCAAAACGTGATAAGATGATTGTCGGTTGCCTCTTGCGGTTGCGTCATGCGCGGGGTATAGTATGTTCTAGAAGTCTGGGCGATGCCGGCTCAAAGTCCTTTGAAAAATGAAGAAATGAATGAGAAACTTCCCAGTTACCCATGAAACATCCCGATTTGAGCCGTAAACTAAATTCGAACTTTGAACGAGAAAGAATTTGTCTGAAAAATCTGGCAAAGACGAATTTCTGGATGTTTCGAAAAAGACTATAGTATCCGCGCAGGTTAGACTGTGAAAGGAAAGGGGGGAAAGGAAAGGGGGACTGGCGCTTGCGCCGCATGTGATATCTCTCCTCTCCTCCTCTCGTGTGCGTGCGCGCTCTCTTGCTCGTCGCCTCGCCATCACTTCGGCTCTTCATTCCGCTCACGCTTTGTACGCACGACGTGCAATCCCGCGCGCATACAGCGACTTTTTCAGGCCCGAATCACCAAGGCGGTACCCCAAGGAGCTCACAGGAATCAAGGTAGGACATTTCTGAACAGCTTTCTTGACTGACAGCACCGATTTTCGCCGAAATCCTTTGCCGGTGCTCCGCTCTTTTGTCTTATCATTGCATGCTAGCACGCGAGAGCAAGTCGTGAACATAGATGGGTACAACGATTGGGCTTTCGAGAAAACGTGTAACTTTGCTATCGTCTCTTGCATTTGCCTGTGATAACCTTACGGGCGCTTCTATTCCAAGGAAAATTGTGATAACGAAATTTATAAGTATTTCGGAGCAAGTCACTTCGAAGATGTTCGGAAGACGTTGCAGCTCGACGGCGTAACTCGCCACGCGGTGTGCTTTACATAACCGCGCTTGCCCACTGCCGGCATCATCGATCCTGCTCAACTCCTATTTTTCCTCCTTTGAGCGATTTTTTGTGTCATAGTTAAGTTTTTTTTTAATCTTTCGTAATTTTATTTCATTTTCAATTTGAAATAAATATTTTTTTTATTTTTTATTATTTTTGATAACAAAGTTATAAATTTTTCTATATGTTCTTTTTGCATAATTATGTGAGTCAATAAAATAGACCCTTCAAAATTATTATAATTTCCTGTATCAAAATATATTTTTTTAATGTCTAAGTTCATTTGAGTTTTTTACTATTATTGATTTCAGTTATGAAGAAATAATTGTGTATAAATTATTTCAGATGCTGAGACTGCCAACAATGCTGCGCAGTGTTGCTATGCGACAAATGCAACTGCAATCACGTAGCTATGCCAAAGACGTACGATTTGGAGCTGAGGTGCGGGCACTTATGCTCCAAGGAGTAGATATCTTGGCTGATGCTGTTGCTGTTACCATGGGACCCAAAGGACGTAATGTTATTTTGGAGCAAAGTTGGGGAAGTCCAAAAATCACAAAAGATGGTGTCACCGTAGCAAAGGGTGTTGAACTAAAGGACAAGTTCCAGAATATTGGAGCCAAATTAGTGCAAGATGTAGCAAATAACACAAACGAGGAAGCTGGTGATGGAACAACTACTGCTACTGTTTTAGCTAGAGCCATTGCTAAAGATGGTTTTGAAAAAATCAGCAAAGGAGCCAATCCTGTTGAAATCAGACGTGGTAAGTTTTGTATATTTCACTGGTAATATTCAAAGTTCCTATATTCAAAACTCACACTTGATACATTATTACATTTAATTACATTTATACAAATTTAATGTATAGGTGTTATGATGGCTGTGGATAAGGTGAAAGAAGAGCTTAAAGCTTTGAGTAAACCTGTCACTACTCCAGAAGAAATTGCACAAGTTGCCACAATTTCTGCCAATGGTGACACTGCTATTGGCAGCCTTATTTCTGATGCAATGAAGAAAGTTGGAAAGGAAGGTGTCATTACAGTTAAGGATGGCAAAACATTACATGATGAATTAGAAGTCATTGAAGGAATGAAATTTGATCGTGGATACATCTCTCCTTACTTTATTAACTCTTCTAAGGGAGCTAAAGTTGAATTCCAAGATGCATTGATTTTATTCAGTGAGAAAAAAATTTCCTCTGTTCAGAGCATTATTCCTGCTCTGGAACTTGCCAATTCTCAACGTAAACCACTTGTTATCATTGCTGAAGACATTGATGGCGAAGCACTTTCAACATTAGTTGTCAATCGTCTCAAGATTGGCCTTCAAGTTGCAGCTGTCAAAGCACCTGGTTTTGGAGACAACAGGAAATCCACTATGCAAGATATGGCTATTTCTACTGGAGGAATTGTTTTTGGAGATGATGCTAATTTGATCAAAATTGAAGATGTGCAGGTAGTTTATAATATAAATTTATAACAAATGCTTTATTATAAAATATATAATTATTTCTTATTATTTTGCAGCCTTCTGACTTGGGACAAGTTGGAGAAGTCATAATAACAAAGGATGATACTCTTCTATTAAAAGGCAAGGGAAAGAAATCTGACATTGACAGGAGAGCTGATCAAATTAGAGATCAAATTGAAGACACAACATCTGATTATGAAAAAGAAAAATTACAAGAACGATTGGCCAGATTAGCTTCTGGAGTAGCAGTATTAAGGGTAGGAGGAAGCAGTGAAGTAGAAGTTAATGAGAAGAAAGATCGTGTTCATGATGCCCTGAATGCTACACGTGCTGCTGTTGAAGAGGGTATTGTACCTGGAGGTAATATTGCATTAACTTGTTTAACATACAAATATAATTACAATGTACATTAAAAAATATTAATATAAATATATTTCAAAATACATCATTAATATTTAATAATTGAACACATATTTAATCATTTAAATTACTTACCAGGTGGTACTGCTCTTTTGAGGTGTGCTCCCGCACTAAAGACCCTACATCCCGCTAACGAGGACCAGAAGATAGGAATCACTATTGTGGCAAATGCTCTACGAATGCCATGTTTGCAAATTGCACACAATGCTGGTGTAGACGGCAGTGTCGTTGTTGCCAAGGTTTCTGAGGGTAAACTGGGTTATGATGCTATGAATGATGAGTACGTTGATATGATCGAGAAAGGAATCATTGATCCCACCAAAGTTGTTCGCACTGCTTTGACTGATGCTGCTGGGGTCGCTTCACTCTTGACAACTGCAGAGGCAGTAGTTACTGAACTCCCTAAGGAAGATTCACCAATGCCAGGTGGCATGGGTGGTATGGGCGGTATGGGCGGTATGGGTGGCATGGGTGGCATGATGTAAATTGTATAATGTGCTCAAAGACTGAGATAAACAAGCATCGTTACAATTTCTATGCGAATGGTACACACCGAGTACATCTGCCACCACTCAGTGAATACTTCAGTTCGTATAAAGGACATTAGCATCCTTTAGTTTTCTATACATGAATAGACACTTTTAAATTCATTATTTCATTTAATTGGTTAAAATATCTTGTAAATAACAATGACAATTTCAGAAAAATGATTACTAATGTCTTAAATTTTGAAATTACATTTTTATTAGACTCACATAAGCGTATGTTTGATCATTTCTTCCTGTTATTTTTTAAGTAATATAATTTTATCTTATCAGTTTCAAATACTTTTTTCAATTTTTAATGCAATTAAAAATATTTTTATACCAATTTAGGAAATATTAATTAAAAAAAGTGTCTAGCAGATAAAACCAAAGGAGGTTTGTGTTCGCTTATATCAGCATAACACTTAGGAAGTTAATGTAGAAATTTAAATTTAAATGGCAGCAGCCAAGTGCAAATAGGTATTTTGAAAATGCAACCTCTCCATGCATTTGATAAGTTTTTTTTACAATATTGTAACATACAAATTTTTGCACATCCTAATTTTATAAGGAGAGTTTCTACATGAATACATCTTTTTTGTTACCTTATCATTTGAAAAAGAAAAATATCGAACAAGTTGATTACATCAGCACAAAATGTCATCTAATAAATGCATTTTAACCTTCTCATACATGATGTATACCTGTATTCAATAGTCACTTTGTTTTAACTATTAATTTGCTTTATTATTAATTGGAAAATTTTAGGTGATTCGATATACATAGTTAAATAGAAATAAGAATGAACAATGACGTACTTGATATAGGTTAAAATTATAAATATCTCACACTGTGCATTTGAAAAACGTTGCCTCAACCAGTGAACGAATGGATTATCCTATTAAGAATGCAAGAGTGTAAAAATGTTAACGTGTGCTAGAGTTCTGTTACTTTTTGTAAACAATAATGTTTATTTTCCACTTTTAGTCTAAATAAAAATATGTTTAAATTAATACTGCATTATATTATTTGTACAATATATTAATATTTTTTGTTAATACCTTCAAATATTTGTGAAGTAGTAGGTATAAGGTGTTATATATCATTTTACTCAAGTAATTAAATTTGATTCAAAATTATTCATTTTTTCCATTTTAATCTCAAATATCGTTTCTGAAAAATATTAGTTGAAAACGCTTAAGCAAAAATGTTTTAGGTATAAAATAAAAATGACATTTAATATTAATTAATATATTAATTAAGGTATCTGGCCCAACAGGTCAGACCTTAGTATTTCCATGTACTTGAGCTGCTAAACCTGAATATCTCAATTTCGTTTTATCAGCCCAGTGTTCTGAGATACCTCAAAATATTTCGTGATACCATTATGAAAAGGTTAAATTAAAATTTTCCGCCTATACATCTCAAAAAAGGGAAAATCGTATTCAGATAATTTAAAATTTTATTTACACTACATAATAATCAGTACTTACAATCTAAAATAAATTATACAGAATCCATATATTTTCAGGATTAATTTGTTTTTATTATCGTCATTTTCTAAAATAAAATGATAAATTATAAAAAAGAATGTACATTGTCTTACAACAATTCACATATAGTATTCATTGTATGAAATAACATTATACTATATGAGACATATGATAATTACATATGCCACATTTACGAATTTTTACAATAGCCGTGTGACAGCTAGTTTTTTTTTTTATTTTACAGTTCATTACAATATATATATATATATATATCTTACGTATTTTCTCTTTAACGAAAAAATGTTTACTAGTGCCACCCCCGACACAAGCTTAAATTAATAATAGCAATTTTTATATAATATATACAAACATACTTAAATATATCAAGAAAATTATGTTTATCCTCGATTCCATTAATTACACACTTTATTCATCAACACATTCACAACTAAAATTAGTGTCTTTTCACATCCTAAATTGTTTTCTTTTTAATCCTTTGTGGAATTTTTCAAGAGTATAGTTGACGACTTAGACGCCGAAGTTTGCGGTACCAGTTGAACTTTAATCAGTGACAGGTCGAGCATTTTTCGCTGATATTTTTTGTGAAAGACCGAGGCAGCGGACTGCGTTTTAAAGACGATCGTTGCATTACCCTCGCCCATTTGTATACTCTATAACACGAATAACAAAACAAAAACAAACATTACCATTTTTAGCTCCCCCAACTTTATTTATCATCATTATAATAACAATATAAAATATAAATTATATAAATATAAGCTACGATTCAAATGTATGGAATATATGTACAAGGAGTATATGCGCGCATATATAAATTAAAGAATTATTTATTTCTACATGAGAAAAGAATAAGTAACGCAAATTTTGAATAAAAAGCACAGTAATAGCTACAATCAAAATGTATGATACATGCAGATTCTCATAACACATACAGTCATTAAAAGTAGTCAAATAATGCTTTGGTTCCAATGGAAATATTTCTCTTGATAATTACATAGGACCTTTATTTGTAGGATCCCTTAGAATTTTTTTAATTGCTTATTGGTTTTTCTACACGAAAATTGAAATTGCATAAAATAAGAAAAATTAAGTAGTTCATTGAACTTGTTTATAAAATATAAAAAAAAATAAGTTTGCAAATAATTGTAGAGAGCAATCAAAATTCCAATTTTCATATTATAATGCATGGGACAAATGATTGATTTTAAAAAAGTTTTTTTTATATAAAAATTGTAATTATTAAAGATCAACATTGCAAGAACAAACGATTAACGGCGTCCCTATGTTTGCGATCTGTAATTATTGTACGCAATACTTCGTACTAATCGTTTGAAATTTAAAACATATTTTAAAAAGGCGAATTTTCAAACGAAATTGTATTTAAGTATTGGATTGTAATTGGAAAAGGCTCATATTCATGTTGGTAAAATTTCATTACGAGGTATATAAGTGGAACGAATAAAAGAATTTTCAAAACCTTGTTATTGGTTATTTCAAATTACCGGCAATTGTTTAATTCATATCAAATTAAATTCATATCACGAACAAAACTTGATAAACGTCTGCATTTATACGTTTTAAAAATTTTTTAATTTGTCCCATGACATCTAATTAAATTTTACAAAGATGAAAATTGACCTTTCCAAATTAAAATCCGAGCGAAAATGAAAAAGATAAAAATGATTTGTTGAACTTTTTTTCAAATTGACGCTATCTATTTTATAAGTAAAAACATTTTGTAAAACAACATTTTTTTTTTCGTTTTCGGATGAAAGTTTCCATATGACGTTCATATGGAAATCAATATGAAATTCATGTGGAATCGATGTAGAATCCATATAAAATCCATTCAAAAATCCGTCCCAATCGTTATATTACAATCCATATGGGAATGGGAATTTACATAGAATTCTTTATCGAAATCTTTGCACAAATCTATGTTCCAAATGGATTTCTATATAGATTTTTCTATCGTCATTTTATAAATCCGTTTCAAATGGATTTCTATATAAATTTGCATGTAATTTCTCGGGCGAAGTATATCTCATGAGGATTTCCATGTGGAAATCTATATGCATATCCATTTAAAACTTATTTTTAAAGAGATTTTACAAAAGTTTAGATGAAAATCTATATGGAACATTTTCCGGCATGGAAATCCAAATGAAACTCTATATGGAAATCCATATGGAACGTGCTTCGGCATGGAAATCTACATGGAAATATATATGGAACAGATTTCTGTGAAGACGTTTATAAAGAATTACATAGGGGTTTCGATATCACGTTATAGGACGGATTTGTGTGTCCATACATCTGTTGTATGTGGATTTTATATGGATTCCATATTGTTTTACGTATAAAATCCGTATTACTTGAAATACTTGTTTATACTAATAGGTATCGTTGTTCACCTTGCAATATCAAAACAATTCGTTAAAGAATATTTTATATTTTAGATCTACATATATATCTATAGAACCCACTTATGGTATAATACTATTAAAAAATTAACCAGAAGGAAAATAAATTGTTGCCTTTTACGAATAGTAGATTGCTAAAAGCTACAACGCTAAAATGCTACAAAGTTCAACGGGTTCAACTTTTTAGCGTTAACGCTCGAATTTTGGCCATATACTTTTACATGGGGTTTTGAGCCGAAGGCGAGGGTGACAAACATGCGATCTGAGGGATTCTTTACTTACTCCCGTGGTGCATATACTACTTTTCTCCACGAGGAACGTAAAATGCGTAGGCTGTTTTTCGCCCGCAGGGCGTACAGTACGCACTTTACGCGCCGTGTAGCGAAAAATTTTTTTTGCCTGGCGGACCGTAAGTACCACTTTGCCTCCCGGCGCCTACTCGCGAAGGTTGTATTTTCGGCCTCACCAGGCAAAAAATCGTATACGAAACACGGGGATCAAGAGGGCCAACCCAGAGCACATGTTTGCCACCCGAGCCAAAGGCGACCCGGCCTCGCCTTCAGCTCGGGTGGCAATTTACACGTGTTCTGCGGACTGGCCAACTCTTTACCTCCCTAGTTGCGTAATATACTATTTCTTGGTTTTATTTTTATTTTTACTGCTGATTTTATTTTTCAAACCATTTTATCAAGCGTTATCTGCAAATTATTTTAAATAATTGCTATATACTTTGTAATGAATAATTATTTACACTGATATCTTGCTTATTCGCATATTTAATTACTAAGGAGAGTGGAATCAGATTTTTTAATCACTATTCACCTTTGCGATTCACTTGCATCGAGCATTTGAAACATGATTCAATCAGACCGATTTATTGAATTCATTGGATTCGACTCACGAAATAAATCATGATTTACATTCTTTATTGAACTGAACTGTAAATTTGAATGACAATTCGTCTTTTAAAATTAAAAAAAAATCACGTCTAAATTTGACCTATTCCAAAATAAATCACCATTTAATCCCAGCGATTCATTTGAGGCGAAAGACATGGCCTATGCAGGTAAATAGACGGTCTGTCCAGTGAGCGTACAAACTAAACCACCTACGTTATGATGGCATGTGCAGGGCATGTCATAAGATGCGGCTTAGGGTCTGGACAGATTGCCTGAATTATTTTTTTTTATCGTTTTATATGTAGTTGGTACATATGTCTAGGTTTAGATGAATTTTTAATGAATAAAAATAATTCATTTTATGGTAACCTTTTTAGAGCATGTCTTCCATCATATGACGTGAATTTACGTTCCCTATATAGGTCAACCTGATCTTTTTCTGCATAGGACCTGCTTTTGTGACCAGGCGAGGCAAATTTTTGTTAATACAACAAATGAACAGAGAACAGAGAACAGAGAACATGAATATTATCGAACAATTTATTTCTGCGATTCATTGGAATCATTCAAAGAATGATTAAATTAAATCGTAAAAAAAAAAGCCATAATTCAATTTTAACAGTTCATAAATTAACTTCAATCGAGCATTCGTCGATTCAGTTGAATCATCGCTTCGTGAGAATTCGTGATTTAGTACAACTTTGTTTATTTATAAAAAATGCTCTGTGTATCAATAAATAATTATACATTACACAAAATTTCTCCTAGTAATACTTGATAAAATTTTGAAGGAACAAAATGAGCCCGTAAATATTGAAATCCGACGAGATATATAAAATACATTACTAAAATGTTTTTCCAACATTTCTTTTATATTAACAATATCTTTCTATAATAGTGATATCACTGGTGTTACAACAACTCTTATTACTGCGCACATGCGTTTGGTTTATTCAATTTTCACAAATGATCTGATACCTACAAATTATTTTCCTAATGATTAATTTTTTAATAGAAACCAGTTTTACATCGTAACGTTTGAATTAAAAGATGTCAAAGATAATGTTTTAGTACATTAAATTAAAAAATTCAATTATTAATATATATTTTCTTATTCTACACAATTAATTTTAGTATTGTAAATTTTTAAAATATATCATTTTATAGAAAAGTTTCTAAAAGCCAGATGAAATCAATTACTACATAATATTTATAATCATACTCAGAACGATAACTAAGCAAAAATATTTCCAATAGAGCCAATATAGATTAAGCAAAGTAGTAGGATTGTCTTATAAATATCGTAAAAATCTATCAATTTAATGATTGTTTTTACAAAAATATAGTTCCAAATAAAATTAAGTAGTATAAAAAATAATATTAAATTACTAGATAAATTTAATACTGATTGTGGAAAGTAATAAAGTATAATAATCAACATACATTTAATAAAAAAATAACAACAATGATTTTTCACGAAAACATGAAAGTAACAGAAAATGATAGTAGTAACTAAAGACTTCCATAAAAAGTATAACAACTTCGTGAAATTATCAACAGTTTCACTCTAAATAATCATGCAAAAATTTATTATAGTGCAAAATAACTAGCTGAAATTTTGTTAAAGAATTTTAATGTAGTACCATATTGTATAAATATCATTTGAATGAATTTTTATCAAATTTTATACATGACCTGCATACAATTTTTCAATCGCAATTAGATGTAATAATGAGTGTATTTACATAAAAAAAGTTTATCTATTTATATTTCAAAATTATTATAATCAGTGTCATTTTCAATTTTAATTAAGAATGTATTCGTCTATGATGACGGTCATTTTAGTAATTGTTTTTCTCAAGATATTATTAAGAAATATAAATAAATTTATAAAAAAAGTAGTGAAAATACTCAATTATAATTATTTGAAATGATTTCTTCTAATAAATGACTTCTTAATTAGTGACGCTTAGACTTTCATTCTTGAAGACTAGTAATAAGTATAACGTATCATTCATGAAACGTTGCTAACGAATCAAATTCGATTATTGTATTATACACAAGGTACTGTTAAAAGCATAATTTTAATAGATAAGTTTCTATATTATAAAGATTTCTATTATAAAAAGCGGTGAAAATGGGGAAACGTCTGAAGCAAATGCAAATAGTTGACAGTATACTGGAGAAACTACCCATACAAGAGCATGTAAACCATTTATAATGACTACAGGAGAGTTTTGAAACCTCAGTTTTTACGTAAATATAGTCACCTCGATACTGCCGATTCCTTGGCACATACGGCGAATCTGGGCTTCAGTTGTGCTCGCTGCTAGATTATCAACTTTGACAACGTTCGACTTGATAACTTTTTTAGTTTCCTGGATTAGTGGTTTGTGTACCACGATTCTCTGGCGTTGCTGTTGCTGTTGTTGGGCTTGATGCTCTTGAATTTGCTGTTTCTGTAGTGAACTTGATGCACTTTGAACAACTACTCTTTGCGAGTTGGTAAGTAACTGCCTTATCTGCCCCAACTGTCTATTGGCATTTACAGCATGAGAAACTGAAGCTTTCTGAGCATTCTGCATGCTACTCTTTTGAAGCAAAGCTTTTTGAGAATTTTTCGCCTTGTTGAGGACTATACGTGATAGTAATTCGCTTTTACCCCCGTCATCATCCTCATGTTCAATAACTTTCGCCAACTGCTCTTTCTGTTTTGTTTGTAAAGTGCGAATCACTCGCATACTCGGGGCTTTTTCCTACAACAAAAATAATCGACAACTTTTTATTAATTGTCAAAATTTGTTGAACTGAATTAGTTTAAATTATCAAATGATTAGTCCTATATATACTAAGTACTAAATATTTTATTATACAAAAAGCATTGAGTAAATCAGTTTAAAAGTTTAGTACAGTAACATTACTTTCAGAATAGGCATTTATCAATCATTTGTATAATTCAACTAATTCAATTTAACGACGTATATACAAAATAATTTACTCGAAATTTATGTAAATAATAAAAGTGTAACCACTCCAAAACTATGTCTCAAGACTTACACTACAGAAATTCTAATTTCTTTAAAATACTATTTGAACGATTTGATTTTAATTACTATTATTAAGTGCCTATAGTAGGTAATGAAGGGGAAAACAAAATTTATTTAAAAATATATTTATTCAAATAAATAAAAAATATACAATAAAAATTAATAACTTGTCAAAATGCGCGTATTATGGGGTTAAAATGATCCATCTGAAGGTACAGGAGTGAGGAGTTAAGAGACTCATATAAAAAAAAAATATAACAATCTTGTCTCTTAATTAGAGTTAGGGATTCACAGTGCGGATAAATAATTTAATAAAGGATAAAATGGCAAAGAAATTACATGCTAGGTAAAATAAATTCTAATTAAAAGAGCTCGTTTTAATTAACTAAATGATTTAGCTTTGTAAGCTCGGGATGCTTATCACATGATTGGCTTTGATGGTAATATACGTAAAAATTCACAAGAAAATAATGGCTGGATTAAATTTCCTTAAATTGCTAATAAACCGACTCGCTTTCGTCGTATAAAAAAAGATTTAACTAGTAAAAACTTGCATTCTCGATATGAGAACATATTTTGCAGATCTACAGAAGTTAGAGTAAGTTATACTTTTTGCTATACCTCTGTAGACTGCATATTCATAACTCGGCTTCGTCCTCTACCAACTGCGACATTGATCTTCCCCTTCGCATTTTCTTTCGCGATCGCTGCAATCGTTGATTCTTGTTTTACATTTTCTGAAATGAAATTATTTTACATTAAACATTATTCTCATAAAAAATATCATAAAATAGTACATTGTGTAACTAGGGAGGAAAGTTACATCATCCAAGTCTGAAAAAGTCGATTGCTGCTCCCTTGTTACACATAGTACTTTTTTTAATAAGTGCAAGAATAGGGTCTTTTTTTGCAAGAAAAGTGGATGGGTATATCGAGTCGTCATAGCGGGAGACTATATTCTCTTCCTCTGTAGCGGGAGGAATAAGTCTTCTCCTCCCGCTATCGCGCGAGGTCTCGCTGGACGTTCGAAATACTCGATTTTCCATTCACTTTTCTACGTAGAAAAAGGGCCTTTTTCATGCACGTGTTGCAAAAAAATATATTTTTTTAAAAACCTGAGCTATTTAAGTCTGATGAAGCTTGTGGCTTTTGTTTCTCCATAGCAGCTAATTTCCGACGGTTTTCTTTTTCTCGTAAAATCTTTTCTCTAAGACGCTTTTGTTCTTCCATTTTTTTATGGTACTCCCTCATCTCGGGATCCATTTCTTCTTCCTGTAATAAAGAATTTTTATATTTTACTTTGATATTCAAAATTTATATATTTGCGACAAGTGATTAAGAACATACTTTATTGACTTGTTTATCATCTGACTTATTAACAGTTTGAGAATGCCTCACATTTGGCCTGAGCCTTTTTGGACTGTTCTCCTTTATGTTTTTTTCTACTACTTCATCACCTGATCTTTTCTGTACTGTCCGATTGGGTTCTCTTCCTGTGGGTTTACTATTTTCAACCTTTTGGGTACCAATTTTTGTTGTTCCGTGATCAGAGCTCTCATTGCGATAGCTACTATTAGGAGAAGAATAATTTTTTTGATCACTTCTTGGCCTAGGTGATATTTCTCTTTCTCTTTCTCTATATGTATCACGTGAACTTCTGTGCTCCTACGATTAAAAAAAAAATAATTCATACAAAATAAACGAAAAGAAATAATGCTGCAGATTATGATGAAACAGTTATATTACACATAGACACTATACAAGTTACATGCGGCAATGTTGTAAGCCCTTGAAACTTGTTGTGCATATTATTTATGCAGTATATAAAACTTAGTTCTATTAAAACTCACAAGAGCTTACAAATTTTACTGCACTTATATAGTGCCTACAACAGAAGTAACTTACAACAGTATATGATAGTTCTTTATACCATAGATTTGTTGCATGGTGCTTCTTTTAAAATTATATGCAAACACACATTTTTATTTGATAAAGCAATAACTAATATACAACAAATGTTTGGGAAAATTTTTATATTCTCACCTCTGAATGACCATCCCTATGAGACCATTGATTTTCAGGTTTATATTTACTGTCATAACTATTGTAATTGCTACTTTTGGAATAATTGTTTTCAGGAGAGTATGATCTGCGAGAATTTGAGCTTTGCAATCTCTGTGGTTTAGTAGTTTCCTGCCATACATCAGAAAAGTATGAATATGGATCCTAAAAAATATTGATTTAATTAATTAATTTTATATATATAAAAAAATCTACATATATAAAAAAATCTACATATATAAAAAAATCTTACATCGCTCTTTGCTTGTTGATTTTTAGAACGATTACTGGAGCTTGAAGCGCTTCTCAATGCCTCAACAAATTTATCTGCAGGATCTTGTGACGATTTCCCTAAAATTAATTAAATTATATTTATTGAGGTTATAAAGTTTTAAATATTCTTTACATTAATTAAATAATAATTTACCTTCACTTTTTGCTTGATTTCCTCTAAAATGAGGGTTTATCAATATTTTATGTCCAGTTGGTATAGCTGGAACATTTGGAATATTTGGAACACCAGGAACATTTGCAAGGCCTACAAGGATCTGCTGCGTATTCTGTACCATTGGTCGAGCAATTTGAGGTATGTTATTAGTAAATTGATTGACTGGAGGATTGTTATATGAACTTCTTGAATCAAAGGGAGGATGTCCATCAAATTGTGAGTCAGAAAACTGCATTCTGTTCTCATATGCAGGCTGGCTAGGTGCATTTGGATGGGGTGCTTGTTGATTTGGTGCTTGTGACCTAGCAAAACTTTGCGTAGGCATTCCTTGACTTACAGGAATCATAGGACCTTGAGGTGGTCCATTCGGACCTGCTATCATAGGCATTGGTAGACCTTGACTTCCAGAGTGGGGCCCTCTTTCTGACATATGCATTCCATGGTTTGAGAATACTCCTTGGCTTGGCCCAAAAGAAGGTTGATTTGGTGGACAATTAAAACCAGGTCCAGAAACAGGAGGACCTGATACACCAGGTGGTCCTGGAGGATGTCCTGGAGGACCTGGTGGGTGTCCTGGTAAACCTGGAGGTCCTGAATGACCTGGGGGTCCTGAATGGCCTGGGGGTCCTGAATGACCTGGGGGTCCTGCATGACCTGGGGGTCCTGAATGACCTGGGGGTCCTGAATGACCTGGGGGTCCTGAATGACCTGGAGGTCCTGTTGGTGGTCCACGAGGTCCGTAATCCATTCGTGGGGCATTCATTCGAGGGCCTGGGGGTCTCATTGATTCTGGAAATTGATTGGGTAACATGGGTAACCTAGTGTCCACAAAATGAGGATGTCCTGGCATGGGGCCATTTGACATAGGGTGATGATAAGGAGGTTGAATTTGAGGATTGTGATGTTGAAACAATTGATGATGTTGCGGCATAGGCACATTATTTGATGGTCCTGGTTGAAATGGTGGTCGGTTTTCCAATAATGGTGCCCTATAAGGTGGTTGCTGATTTGATGATGGAGGGCCGTGTCCATGATGATATCTATTTACAGTTAAAAAGAATATTTTGATATTTTCTTTTGAAATAATTTATTTAGAAACTTTTATATAATATCTTAGATTAGATTTTATTTTAATCCTTAGAATGCACACTTTATTTAAGACTTAAAAAAATTGCTGGATAATTTTGAAACATTCTCTTTAAAAATAAAATATTTGACAAATTTATTAATTGAATGTGATCTCACAATGCACTTAATGAAAAAAAAGTAAATTTATTAGTTTAAAAATAAATTTTAATTCTAAAGAGATTACAAACTTAAAGAATATTTCATAAAAATACTCTTAACGAAATATATATTTGATTATTTATTCAAATATAAGCATGTAAATACTTTGATAATAAATAAATAATGTTTTTTTAAAATAAAAGATAAATCATATTTACCTTCCAGACTGATGTGAATCATATCTTCCTCCACTTCTTCCTCTGATATTTCGTCGATCACCTCTATCACTTCTGTCACCTCTGTCCCCCCTGTCACCCCTATCACCTCGCTCATTTCTATCACCCCTATCACCTCTATCACATCTATCACCTCTTTCTCTATCACCTCTTTCACTTCTGTCTCTATCCCCTCTGTCTCGACTTCTGTAATGTGGTTTATGCTGCTCTGCAGTTACAACATTTTCTAAAGAGTCAGGAATGTCATGGTTCATTTTTGGAGCAACCATGGTCCTCTCACTCTGGAATCTATTTCTTCTTTCTTTGGCTTCTTCACCATCATCATCTTCCATACCTTGTCCATTTCCAATATAACATTCTCGCTGGCTATTTGATTTTTCTCGCAATTTATCTCGCAAATCAATCTTTTGTCGAGTGATAGGTGGTTCAGGCTCTTCTTCTGAATGATGTTCTTGACTCTCCTGTGAAACAATTTGTTTACTTTGTTCTTGTACAGATACATTCTCAGTTTGTTCTTTCGAATGAGATTTATCCTGTAGAGGCTTGTCGTTACTTTTGGACTGCACGCTTTCTTCTTCTGCTTCCAAATCATCAAGTGCATCAGTAACACCCAGGTCCAGTACATCGTCAGTTTCTTCTTCTCCTTTACTTATAGTCTGCTGCTCGGGTAACTAAATTGCGAACATTGATATGAAAATATCGAATGCAAGACGTGCATTGACTTTAATTTATCCTTACTCACTACAATTACATTCTAAATCTATTGAAACATATTGATTTTACTGGGTTTATACAAAGATAAACCCTGTACTCTGATGTGTATCATTTTTTTCAAAAATATAAAATATACTTGGTATCAGACAAAATTTGCAATATAGAATAGCTATTTTTAAAAATCTATCAATCATTTAATCCAGGAACATCTGCTATTTGCTAGTTGCTTTTAAATAATTCTTATTTCTAAGATATTATTTAAGCTATATATTAACTATGTATTATAAAACTAAAACTTTAATGTATTGTTTTTATAAAGTATGCACAGAGATTTTACATAAAAAAAAAAAAAAAGTTTTAGATTAATTTTAAAATTGTTTTCTGTTCCTTTAAGAAGTTAAGTAATTTTAGAATCTCAACAGAATCTATTAATATTCAATTTTAAATGCTATCATACTGACATTGTGTAATAATTACATACTAACGCAATATGTATATATTTATAACAAATCAATGTTACAGATTTAATATTTTGTTTTCATAGCAATATTTTGTCAAAGATCACTTGTAGTAAAGTTAATATTTTTTTATAAAATCAAAGATTTTAATCTAATAAATGAACAAAAACTTCTACTGATACGTTATAAAGAAAATCATTAATTATGATTTGATGAATCTAAGCATTCAATACAAGAACTATTATATTAAAAGTATTTATGCATACTGAACTTTGAAATGTTAAATTTTTCATACTGTATATATTGCCAGAGAACAAAATAATAAATCAATCGCATATTACACAACTATATCATAATAGCTGTTTTTGAATTATTTGGCATTAAATATATTGCAAATGTACATTTATGTACATATATTCAATGTACGTAAACCGCTTTATACAATAAATAGTTGTTAGAAGAAAAGATCCACAGAGGTCTTTTCTGATAAACGAAATATGTATTATGATAGTGGAATTGCGAGCATACATCATCGGAATTACAAATGTAGAAGTTAAATGGTTTGATGTATAGATTTCATAGTTTGACAGTAATCTTACTCATCAATTCTTATCAAGTGTTAAACTATATTAAAGTTCAATACAAATATTTTGTACTCAGTATATTACCTGACAAAAATACTAACAAACATTGATATTCATTGAAATTTATTTTTGCAAATCATTACTAATAAAAGGAGTAACAGCATCTGAATTGACATGATTTAATTAGTTTTAATTTTATGCTTTTTAAAAATATGTAACTGTCTAAAATTAATTTTTAAGAAATTATGACATGCTTTAACAGATTTAGTACAGCAAGATCCAAATATGACTCATGGAATTTGCGATTCTTTTTTTGCTGTAAAACAAAAAACTTCCAAAACTTCTGCCCTACAACGCTTTTTATATCAAATATAACAATGATTAGGAGCAACTAAAACTGGAAACATTTTCAATTCCTTTTTATTCTTTGTTAACTTCATGTATTTTTTTTTATACTTTATCCGTACTGAACCTGTTAATATTATAGCAACAAAATCAGATATATTTTACTTTTTAAAAATTTTTTAAACATATTTTTAATTATTAAACAGCAAACCATTTAACAGTATTTACAATAATATTCAATAGCTTTGTACCTAAAATACATTGCACGAAAAAATGGAAACATTTGCATATAATGAGTCAAGGTATGGACAATATCTAGATACAATTCAGCAATTTATAAATTAATAAAACTACTGATTTCAGTGAAAACAAAATATGCTGGCACAATATGAAAATAAAGATTATGTTTACGCATATACACTTCAGAGGAAAAGAAACATTCTTCATCAAATATTTTTGTAATTTTATTGAAATTGGTGTAATAATTTAGTAAGTCATAAAAAAAGTAAAATAAAATAAAATTGCTGTAACAGATGACAAATAATTGGAAATAGATTTACATAGACTTAAATTGCATAAACGTTCTTTTGGTACTTTAAAAATGTTTCATTTCTTTTCCTCTACAACTCTTGTTTCCATAATTTTTTCTTTTGAGAATAGAAATCAATTAGATAGTAGATATATTAACACGCTCAAAAATCACGCAAGATTTGAAAATTTCACAATACTCAGTATTAAAATAAATACAATTCCAAGTTATAACTTGATTAAGATTATTCTTAATCTTTGAAACTAATACAACAAAAAACTACAACTTATTTGTTTTTATATTTTTATGAAAATGTTTTTTTCTTTTTCTTTCTTTTTTTAAATAGTTTTTTTCTTAGTATCTTAAGTTTGCAGTGCTGCAATATTAAAATTATCATTGTAACTAATATTTCTGACATATAGCAAAGTATAGACTGTCATGAAATACTATATAGCCTTTAATTTGGGGAATAACATTTTGACAATTTAATCAACAGATTATAATACGAGGGACATTATTCAACCTACATCGAAATTGAACATGTGATTAAAAGTTCGTGCTCCTAATTGACGAGGGATCGATCTCGCAATAAAACATAGTGTTAAGGAAATTGGAATCATGCTCGAAAGATGTATGAATATATATATATATATAAATATAAATATATGTATACGTATAAATCTAGTCAAGGTAATCGAGTTAATATTCGAATGGTACGCTTACGCTAGAAATAATTGATTTTGTTCAATAATAATTTATAAAAAGATTACAAATGTGCGGCTTTAAGCGAACAAAAAAGTAATGTGCCGCTTATAACGCTCACCCTCTCGAATTCATAGTCATCGGCTAAAAGCGCTTCTTCCTCGTCGTTACCCAAGTCATATTCTTCGTCTCCGAGATCTTCGTCCAATAGGGTATCGTCACTGTGTAAAAATTCAAACAGATGCATTTTTTAGATGGACGCTCAGGCGAGCGAAAAAAGGGGGTAAGTGGCGCAGTGTCGCATTTCAAAGAAATTAGAGTAAAGTACTGCGCAGGAGTGTCTCATTCATTCGCTATCTAAGATTTAATAAACCCGAAACTTATAAGAATTACACGAGTCCAGTTAACAAAATCCGACTTTGGCTTGGAGTAATGCACAGATGCTAACTACGTCATCGTCCAAAGCGACTTCATTGCTAACCTTCACTGTGCGTAAGTACCACGAATGCGTCGATGCGATTTAGAACTGATGAAGGAAGTTACCACTCAAATAATACATTCAAAAGGTGCCTCAGTACTTCCGAATTGTTTTCGAATAATTTATTAAACCGTGAATGTTAGTTTTATTTGTGAAAATTATAAAAAAATACTCACTGATCTGACATCGTTCCAATCCACTTCGTCCCTCGCTTGCGTATGGTATGGGGGGTCAAATCGATAGTCGACGCCATCTCACTCAGATTCGATACTGCAGAGCAGACTGCACTTCTCGAACTATAAAAGGCGGAAGAATTTAAAATAAAAAAAATTTAAGAGATTTATTTTATTTTTATTTCAAGTTAAAAATAATACCGAGTGGTTTATAAACAATTCTGTTATTGAATTAAAGATGAGAATGATTCATAAACATTTTTCGTTATTTTAATTTCTCATAATTTTAACAAAAAAAAATGTTACAAAATTTTATAATGAAAATAAAGCATCTTGTATAACAAACAAAGGTGCAATATCTTTTTTTATAAAAATAGTACATTACGATACGTGTGCCTTAAGTGGCCTATTATTGCACGGCGTGAGGTTAGCGCCCGAGCGCAGCGAGGGCGCTAAACGCCGTGTAAT
>JAPYZP010002987.1:0-12293 GCA_030522985.1 Torymus sinensis
AGAGAGAGAGAGCGTGTGTGTTTGCGTGTATGAGTGTGTAAGAGAGAGGGAGGGTTTCACGTGTGCGCGAGTGCGAGTGCGTCTTTTTTCTGCGATGCGAAATTCTTTTCTTTTTTTTTTTTGTATACGTGCGTGAGGATTTAGCTTAATTCGTAGACGACATGTAGACGCGATGAGCGCGCGCGCGAACGCTGCTAAGTTCGCGACGCACGCACAGAGTCCGTATTTAATATACTCACGCATTCTTTCGAAAAGATGGAGGTGTATTTGCGTTTTTTTTTGTGTAATACGAGAGATTTACATTTTTTTCGTTATCGAAACTTGAATTATTGTAATTATTTTTTATTTCAGAATTTTTATTTACTGTTATGAATTTTCTTTTGTGGATGTTTTTTTTTAATCGTGTTTGATGATTCTTGTGAAAGCGCTTTGAAATTTTAACTATTTATGACGAATGAAAGGCTGGAAATTTAACATCTTTTCTCTGAACGAGGAAAAGATAACGTTTTTTAAGCAAATTTCGATAACTGAAAAACATGAAATCTCTTGAAGAAAATGTCACGTGACAATAATCATATAAAAAATCACCACGACATATGACTGTTTAACGCTAAAATGATAATTATGTCGAGTTGTTATCGTTGTACATATGTACATAGCCTGTACTTATTAATTTTACTAAGCCTGTATAACCGCAATTACATTGCGGCGATTGATAGGAAAAATCGAAACGAAAAGAGAAGACAACGCGAGTCAATCTGATGTAATGAGATGTGCGAAGCGGTTGAAAAAAATACAATGAAAAAAAAAAATGTTTTCCACTGCGTCGTCCTCGAGTTTTTCCACTTACCTTACGTATAGTTTGTAGAACTTCAAGTGCGATGTACGCGGAGGCGCAATAACATAAAAAAAGAAAGAAACGAGATACTACCGGCTCCCTGGTTGTGATACTGTGAGGCGGACTTTTCTTATACACAAGTTTTTATACAAGAATTGTAACGCGAACTTTTTAAGCAAAAAGTCTGGTAGAAGCATTCACAATCAAACGAGACCATTAGAATATCATGATAAAACACGAAAAGTAATAAAATTATACGAAATACATAATCAAACTTTCATCCTACAATTAGCATTAGGTGGTTTTTACACGTCCGTGATTTTGCGTGTTTCTAGAAGGCTTTTTTCTGCGACGAAAACTCAAACGAACGAATAATAATAATGAATAATGATAAATAAAAAAAAACACGCACACTCGTCTTGATGCATACAGCAGGCTTTTGTACGTTCCTTCAAACGAGACATTGTGATACTGATGGAAGCGCGCGGCGTTGCGACGCCAATATTTTCTTGTACTTTTTTCGTCTCATCCTATTTCTCCTTTATTTTTTTTTTATTTTTTTTTTTACTAATTAACGATTACTTTGTAATCGCGCACTTTCTGTCTCTTAAAATACGTGCGGGAATCTTACGAACGCATTTACGAACATGAGATAAAAAAAAAGGAACGCTTGTATAATCGTGTTGCGAATTAATCTCTATACAGATTCTCGTTTCCGAGCCCAGCGGAATCAATATGAAATATATGGGCGAGATGATTAAAACGATGATAGAGAAAGATTGTAATAACGCAATAGAATTCTAAGGCTTCAAATGGAAGATTCGCGCAGTCGTAAACATACGTATATTGTAAATAATTTTTTTATAAATATTATATATAAATATATAAATATATTAAAAGGAAAAAAGCATTTCGGCGAGCAAGAGTTGAGAGCAGGCTGAGATCCTTCGCAACCTCGTGCGTCGAACGGACGAGCGAATGGATTTTCATGCGCCCGCTACTCAACGCGTGTCGCCGGTACTTTTGAACGTGCAATTCGTTCGTGTAATAAGACACAAACACACAGACAGCCAACCCCCTCTAGCTTGTATACGTCGTTGTAAGAGCTTCTTTTAAATGGAAGACAAGCGCAAAGGAATGAGAGAGAAGAGAGAGAAAGAGAGAGAGTGAGAGCGAGAGCGAGAGAAAAAAAAACAAACTTTTTATATAATAGAATTTTTATTTTATAAAGAGGAAGAAAAAACTATATTATATATCGCATTAAGGATAGATAGATCGATTATTATATTATAAAATTGTATTATTATTAATATTATATTAATTATTAATAATTATTATTTCGACATATAAACCACTGGCTCGCCTTCACTTTATTAAAACCCACCCTCATCGCAAAAAACCTCTCCGATCTGCTCCCTCATTTTCTCCTCGACTTCCCAACTATACACGCACGTCTATGCCATATAATTGCCAACGAATTGAACCGTCCCTCGCAACGAATAAATGCAAAATCGCACGCGACGAATCTAATACTCCGCTCTTCTTTCCCCCCTCGGCTCGTCGAGAACTGTGTTATACAAGCGCGCACGCGATTGCTCCTCGATTTCTTGCTATACGACGACGAGGATAATCGCACGGGAGAATGGGATGTTCTCCATAGTGCGCGAGCGCATTCCAGCCGGTAAAAGTCGCGCGCGATCGCCGGGGGAATTTCAATAAAGCGCATAGACCGTGCCGATCTTCGCTGCCTATAGTATACACACACTCGTATCCTATAGTGTGTATGCACACACAGACACACAGGTTGTAGGTACGTAACGTCGTTAACGCCACGCCGCTATTTCGTTCCCACACACGTGTGTATATATACATGTAGAGAGGCGACACTCCGCGTCGCTCGGTGCATTCAAATCGCCGCGGGATCGCGGCCGCCGCGCGCTTAAACGTGCCTTCCGGGACACTCTCTCGCGGGCGCATATATATACAGAGAAGGTGCATGTGTGTATAGTACGCGCGCCTGATTTATTGGGACTGGGTAATCGCTCGCTCGCTCGCTAACGAAGTCGATGGGTTTTCAATACGGACGCGCCGCGCGACACACTGATGCCAGCGCCGTTCGAAATATGAAACGGAGAAAGTCCGGATGGCTCGAGGGGAGAAAGACGACGGCTATACGACAACGCGACCCTTTTTTTTACGTTGTTTATGCAGATTTTATGGCGATCGAGAGCAAGTGATAATGGCGTTTTAATATTAATGGTAATGGCCGATGAGAGAATGTTTACTAACGAGTATAAATTGTTTCATTATCCAGACTTTTATGGCTTATGTAAATTTTCTATATCGTAATAGAGCGTTTATAATGCGGAGGAGTTGTAAATTTTTTTTATTTATAATTATGTTAATGTGTATGTGAAATTAAATATTGATAGAATAAACGCACTGATCTATAAAAAAACGAGTGATACATTTTGTTCTTATGGTGATGTGATACCTACACTATTGTATTACTCAATTCTGGGTTCCCGTTTTTCTCATTCAATTTTTAATTTTAAGAAAAAAACTCTTTGATACATTGTAGTTTGTAGTTCTTTAATAAACTTAAAACGTGTCAAGGAGTTTTTTCAAAAAGTTTATAATTGAAGGAGAAAAACGGGAACCCAGAATTGGGTATCACATATCACCTTAAGCTGTACAGTTTATTTTCATTTTTCCGACTACGTGTTATTATTTAAATTATACACTGCTACAGTTGCACTCTAATTTAATGAGCAAACAATTATGCGCAACTTGATCGTTAGCCGTAATTTATTTAATGAAAAGTCATGTTCTCATTGAAAATATACCTCAAACATCTTTCATCCATTAAAATAAAGCTCGTTGGCAACCACACAGACATTATTAAAAGCTAATATGAGATCTTGGAAAACACATCAGAGTTCTCTTCCTGGACGCACCGCAGCCGCGGCCACAAACAGCGTCGGGCCGCGACTAATAAACCTTAATTCTAATTCGGATTGTCTCCGCGTCTCGTCGTCTCTCTCTCTTCCTCCATCGTCCGACGTACGAATGGAACTCGGACAAGTGAGTCAGAGCCAAAGGTATTTGTCCGCGAGATGACGAGGATAAAGAGCGGCGCGTGTGAGAAGCCGATCGGCTTCCTTATAGGCCACGATCGTTTGTATATACATGCCGGCCTCGTCGCATAGATCGGTATCTTCTGCGAGCGCGCGCGCTCGGCGTGGATCGCCGAAATCGAACGGAAAAAAGCCGCGCGCGTAGGAGAGCGAATGATTGATGCGTGCGGTCTATAGCGGTGATACATACGCGGCTCGAGCTTGTGTGGGAAAAATTCTTGATGGGTCAACGGTGAGAGATGATCAGGCCATTGAAATAAGGCGTAAGGATTGCAATGATATTGGCAATTTTTTTCGATGATTCAAATCGTTATTTATGAACTTTGTTTTGATTTTAATGTGATTTATAAAGAACGAAAATTAAAATGATCAAAGTTATAGTTTGAATATACCCATAGGAAAAAAAACACTGCATGTGTCCGAAATAACTAATTGAGTGTAATTTCGGACAATATAATATTTCAGTGTTTTTTCCGTAAGGGAATTGCAGGTTGAATCGTTAAGATATTTTTTGTAAATTCTTTTCTACTTTCAAAAATATGCACAGATTATATTGACCGAAAACAATGTATCTAACTATTATTAATGCAGATAACTTCATGATATACATTGTCAATGAAACAAATACTAACATAGTAACATTAACATAATTAATATACCTAAGTTAAAAAGGTAATTTAAAAAACATTTCAAAATTTGTTTTTTGAGTATTCAACTCCTCCATGATGTAATAAAAAATAGGATCATAAAGAAAGATCGTAAACAGACATTCTGCTGCAATCTCAATGAATATTAATTCTGAAAACTTGTTTGGACATACTTAGAAATGATGGAGGAAGAAAAAGTAAGTATAGAACAATATAAACGTTTAATTATTGGGACAAACCTAAAAACAAAAAACGGCCGAGTTAGCGCATGAACACTTTACATAATTATGATCCTAGTTATAATTAGAACTTGTATATGAAGGGGATGCCGGACCCATTTAGAATTAGGTACTTACGGATATTTTCGAATTATCCGTTTTGTTTTTCAATTTTTTTCTTTTGACAAGTATATTTGTTCAAAAACAAAAAACAATTCAAATAAGGTCAAATTAATGTAGAAATCTCTAATGGCTTCGGCATTCTCTTAAATATATTAACCAATCAATATTTTTTAGGAGCTAGAAGTTATTTTTGAAAATGAGTTTGAACCAAATAAATTTGAATATGACGAGTACGAATTTGAAGACAAATATTTAAATACATCTGATGAATGGTCAGCTCGATATCTAAAATTCAAGTCGAAAAGTATTACTGATTCAGATTCTTTCAAAAAATCAAGTGAAGATGAAGTATGTTAATGAAAAATTACTGTTAATGTTTAATATATTTAGTATCATTATGATTATTAATAATATAACTTTCAGAGTACTGAAAATAAAACAATCTTATCTTCTTCGTCAAGTGAATCTGTTAGCGTCACGTCGTACAAGTCTATTTCTGAAAAAAGTCTAACACATCCTTGTTTGAAACAAATCAGCATAAGTGATTCTCAGCTAAAATTTTTAGATTTATATAATTTTTATCCCATTCCTAAAGATCCTGGCTTAAATAAAGCTTTCTGGATACTTTATCCAAGACCACCAATTTACAGTTCAGATGGAATTGATAAATTTTTTTATATAATTAAGTTACTCGGATTAACACCAATAGAATGTTTAAAGCAACAATTGAAAAGTAACAAAGTTGATTTAAAATATTACGGCTTTGATCCAGAGATTGTTCATGCTTTAAGTGAAGCAATGCTATTTAATACTAAAGTAAAAAGCTTAGATTTACAGGTAGACTGATAATTGGTTTTTATCTTTTTAAATATTTGTTTTTCAAAAACATTAATTTTATTCATAGGAAAATCAACTAACAGAAGATGCATGCTTTTATTTAAATAGACTTTTATTTAGGAATACTGCTTTGAGATCAGTAAACCTAACAGCTTGCAAAATTGGAAAAGAAGGAGCTATGAGACTAGTAGAAGGTATATCTCTTTCACCAGCATTAAGAGAACTGAATTTGAGTCGCTGTGATTTGGGAAATGAAGGTTTTGCTTATATTGCAAATGCAGTAACAGCAAACACATTGATACGAAGTTTAAATATTTCTCAGAATGGTCTTGATGAAGGTTCTGCAATTCAATTGCAAAAAATGCTTAAGTCAACTGAATCACTTGAATATTTGAATCTCAGTTGGAATGATTTCCATACCAAAGAAGCTTCTGAAAAATTATTTGGAAGCTTATTACAGAATATTACATTGAAAAGTATTGATTTGTCATGGAATGTGTTAGGAAAACATAGTGTTTATTCCATAAGCCATTTTATTGCTAATTCTAAAAAGCTTGAACGTCTTGATCTTACAGGTATTAATTAAAATTATAATTAAATTTTATTTAAGTCTTAAAATATAAGTACATTATATTGAAGCTATGTAATTAAAAGAGAAACTAATTTTTCAGCTAATCGTTTGACTGATAACGAAGTGCCATATATTGCACGTGCTCTTTTAACCAATAAATCTATACAAGAGCTATATCTTAATCAAAATCCAATAGGATCAAATGGAATATCTAATTTTATAAAGATTCTCAACTCATTTGAGTTTTTCAATAGTCCTTTATTACTACTTGATTTAGAGTCCTTTTGGACAACAAAGGATTCTATGTTAGCATTAGATCAATTAAAAGAAATGAAACCAAATTTGATTATTAAATTAGGTGGGATTCTAGAAAATTTTAAAATCATTGGCCCAGATTTGAAAGAGCTATTTTTCAAAACTGCTAACTATGAAGCAATGAATACTAAGAAGAAGAGAGATCGGAAAAACTTTGGACACTTTATATTATCTCTCAACGACTCTAAAATAAACAAAGGTTTATAATTGTATTTATGTATACAGATCATCATAAAGAGATTTTAAATTATTATTTCATGATTATAGAAAGATTCAAGGACCTATTAAGCGATGCTAAAATTAAAATATCTGATAATTTAGCTAAGGAAATCATAAATCAGTTTTTAGTAACAAAAAGATCTCTTGATCAAGCTGCGTTGAAAGAATCCTATTTATCATATTTTCCTGATACCAAATTACCAGACCCTCCGAAATCACAAGATGTGGTTACTGAAAAAGTTGATTCTAAAGAAAAAAGTGCCAAAGATAATTTAAAACAAAAGAAAAAGGTAGATTGAAATCAAAATAATATTTAAATAAAATATACTTAATAACAATAATACATTTTAGGGAAAAACTCAAGACAAGAAAAAGAAAAGATAAAGATATGGTTAAAAAGTAACTTTATATAAATTTTAGTCAAAAATAAATTAAAATTTATCGAACAGCATTTTATAAAAAGGTATAATACTCTACTTAATATACTGTTATTCTAAATATTTAGTTCCTTAATACTATTATTAATAAATTATTTTTAAAGGACAATTCTTACTTTAAAAAATGTAAACAAAATGATTTGTTTTGTTAATAATTACATTATTTCATCAGTCATTGTAAAAAACTCGTTTTGAGATATCTTCTACTATCCAGTTTATACCTTCTAAAAGATTTTCAGCAGTAATAGCAGAAGCTTTGTAAATTTTCCAATGATGAGTTTTTATACTTTCTAAATCTAAAATTTGTGCAATATCCTCTGTTGAAACAGCACCCGGTAAGTCTTGTTTATTAGCAAATATTAAAAGTGTGGCTCCTTCCAAACGTTCTTCTTGTAATAACTTGTGCATCTCTTCTTTACAATCTTCTAAACGTCTTCTATCAGCACTGTCCACAACCCATATTAAACCATCTGTACTTTCAAAATAATTTTTCCAATATGTGCGTAAAGATTTTTGGCCTCCTACATCCCACACATTAAGTTTATATCCTTTGTGATCCAAAGTTTTTATGTTGAAACCTAAAGTTGGAGATATTGTATCGATAGGTTCTCCTATTAATCTTTTGACTATAGTTGTTTTTCCAGCATTGTCTAAACCTCTGCAATATAGTTAATTAAATTGAGATGATTGAAATGTTAACCAATTTATTTTTATTCAAATTTATATCTATTAAATACTTACAACATAAGAATACGCATTTCTTTTTCTTTTTGTTTCAACTTTTTTAGTATTGTTAAGAGACCCATTTTTGTTTATTATTAACAAATTCACAAGAAAGTAAATTATAATAAAAAGTTTAAAGAGAATCACAAATTTCTCATATTTGTGTATTGTGTTTCTTTGATATAACCTTAAAAGTAGAAAGGGTGGAAAGCCTGGAAAGCTATATATACTATACAGCTGTTATAACTTATAACGTTGGTGACCCTGGTTTGTAAAAATTTGAAATTTAATTGTATTATACCTATTCTGCCTATTCATAAAATATAACGTTAATAATCTACCAATTCTTTTTCTATGAATAGAAAGAAATTATTTTGAAGAGAGTAGAAATATCATGTTTAGAACAATTGGAATTATATGCATATATAATACATGTATAAAAGGAAGGTTTTTATAAAAATAAAATTAAACATTAATTACTATGAAAATTAATTATTAGAAAAATATTAACATTTTATAAATATATAATTAAAAAACAATATTTTAGATAAATTGAAAATTAACAATAGACTTTTTACTAATATTACTTTATATATTTTGTCATTAAAAGTTCAGCCACTTTTGATATAACGTCTGGATCGCAGAATCCATCAACAATACTTTGAAAAAGGACGAACATGTTTGCATTATTAATATCTAAAACTTCGTTTTCTGGTGCATTAACATAAACGTCAGTCACAACGTTATTCTTCTTTATAAAACTGTCTATATTTTGTGAAGTAAGATTAGGTAAGAACTGGATCACATCTGGATATCTCTTTTTCAACTCTTCTATTAAATTAGAATCGGTCCAATATAACTTTCTCTTCTTTTGCACTTCTCCATCCTTTTGCTTGACTACTTGGCATTGCTTGAGACATTTTTGTAACTGAAAATTAATATTAATATTAGTTACTTGAACTATATTTATTAAAAATGCTTACATAATTGATTAAAGTTGTGATATATATTTTTTTCAAAATGTGCATGAAAAAGGACTTTTTCCTGCATAGAAAAGTGAATAGAAAGTCGAGTATTTCGAGCGTCTGGCGAGGTTTTCCCCAGTAACGGGAGGAAAAGTAATTAGTCTCCCGTTATGATGACTCGATATACCCGATCTCCAATCCACTTTTGATGCAAAAAAAAATGTCCTATTCCTGCACTTATTAAAAAAGTACGATGTGTAACAAGTGAACAATTGACCTTTTCAGACTTGGATGATGATTTTGAGCACTCGTGTATCACTCGTGCTCAATCATGATCCTCTCTAGAAAAAGTCATCTTTCTCCCCTAGTTGCACAATGTACTATTGTGAATATTAAAATAGACAAATTCAATACAATGTGGAAAATAAATGATAATTAGTATAATTACATAGAAAAGACAATCTTGTGTACTCATTGGCTCATCAGTTACTGGAATTGGTATTCCTGATCCTATTGTACTACGAACTAAATTTACCAAAGTTTCTTTTGCTCTGTCTTCACAATCATTGTTCATTTGCAACCAAATGTTGATACTCAGGCTAGTATCCAAACATTCTACATAGTGCCACCATCCCTTTGGTATGAAGAGAACATCTGTTGGTTCTAGCGTTATTATTTTTACGCGACCAGGCATACTTTTAATTGCTTCTATTTCTTTTTTACTTGGTGCAAAAAAATTGTATCTACTATAAATGGTTGATTCTTCATGTGGAGTACGAGTAGCCTGCATAGACTGAGTACAATCAGGTGAGAATAACACCCATAATTTTCTATAAAAGTTATATTGTTATTTAACAAAATAATACTTGATTGTTTTAATAAGACACATTGCGATCAAGTTGTATTTTTATTACCAATAACATTTTTTATTATTTTTGACAAACCAACCTTCCATGTGTTTGAGCAACTAAATTACAACCATAGGTATCTTGATGGACATTAGTATGTGCTCCTTTACTTCCTATCCACATTGTTGAATTGTCTCCACTATAATTCAATCCAAATAATGACCAGTTGAAAGCATTATAAATTTCAGGTTTGCTTTTGAACCAGTCATCCATATGTTTGTAATCAAAATAAAACCATTTATCTGAATGTTCAGGCTGAGCAGCTCTATGCAAAAATTCTTCCATGGTCATATGTGCAGTTTGTGTATGAATATCCCATTGTGGTTTCTAAAAGTGAATATAAAACTTAATTATATATTTGCGAATCCTGCACAACAGCCTTCATCACTGCAGCTAAGTAGTAAATATAAAATTTAAACAATATATTCAAGTTTCACTTTACATCTGTTATTTCATTTCTTCCAATTCTGAAGCGTAGACTCATATCACCGCATTTTTGAGCAAATTCTTCTAAGGTTGAATTTAGCAAGTTCCAACTGTTAGATCCTTTTACAGTACACAGTACATTTTTAAATACTATTGGTTCGGACAAGTGACTTAATAGATCTTTTACAGTATTTCTGGATAAATCTTGAGTAGGGTCCATAGTAACACCTCCCTATAATCAATATCAACTTATTTATTGATAATGAATAATTAGTTCTAAAAGATTTTACAGGAAATATATAAGACTCAAAAATAAAGGCTTTTGTTATTGGATCATCAGATGTATAACGTACAATGATTCAAGGTATAAGTTCCACCATAACACACCTTAATATTTGTTTTGTTTTGATGAGTGATTAGAGAAATGATGTCCCCTTATATATATATGTGTTTATACTTTGTGTGTGTGTATATATATATATATATATAATTCTGATGGTCAAATAGCAGGGCCAAAAAATAAAATACATTATATAGGCTTAATTTTGATGTTTTAAGATTTACTTTATTGATATTTTGATTGTTTTTCAATCATAAGTATTTTTCAGCTTTTTACCATAAGAAAATGAACTTATTCTTCAATAATTTTTCTATATTTTATTACAAATATTTAAAAAAAATTTATTTAAAAACTTTGAGTATTTACTCTTATTTATTCTTTATATATTCTTTATATTTTATTTAAAATTATGTATTTATACAAATTTGGCACATACCTAAAATAATATATTGATTAAATTAATGATTTTTCGAAAGTAGTAAGCTCCAAATACTGTTTTTGTCTAATTTGTTTACAGTTTCTACTTTTAAGTTATTCACATTGGTTGATGATCTTATCTTTACGTGTATACCTGTACACTATACTTTTCAATCTAACCAAAATTTCAACGACTAACTATATAACTATCCGATCTATTCAATTTTGATATATATAGCATGGAGACTGTAAGATGGCGCTATTGACAAACTAGAGTTTATTTTAACTACCTAGAGTTTGTTTTACCTTTAGAGTTGTACGTCGGGCGCGAAAATTTAAATGTAAAAATGAGATAATTAAGGTGGCTCATGCGGGCTAGTGGACCTAAAGCTATGACAATTTTTTACGAAGATTCATTTACACATCCAATCTGAAAACTGATATGACAGAAAGAAGGGTTCTTAAAATAACGGAATAAATTTTTGTTAAAAAATTTGGAATGTTGCAAAAGTAGAAAATGGTTTTGAATATTTTCCAATTTTTATATCGGTACCTCCCCCTGAAATTGAACAAGGAAGAAAATGAGACATTTCAAATTATAATAAATTGAAAAACAAAAAAAAATATATAAATACTTGTTGAATTTCTTAGTATGCGTATAAAGTAAAGCCTCGCTTTCCGTATACTATGCTTAAAATTCAATTTTACACACTCAAACAATGCGATGACGTGCTTTACGCATACTATAAAAAAAATATTGTTCGCCACACGGGCGAAATCTTTACGACCTCGTGATCGTGCAACACTCGATGAGTAATGTTCAACTTCACACTCTAGTGACGAAAAGTATTATTGCAACATTAGAAATTTTTTCCGTTTTTTTAAGAACCCTTTTTTCTGTCATATCAGTTTTCAGATTGGAATGTGTAAATAAATTTTTGTAAAAAATTGTCATAGGTTTAGCTTTACTAGCCAGCATGAGCCACCTTAAAAGGCTGTTTCTTTTTGTATTTTCACGTAGAGTTTCATATGGTTCGTTTAATTTAATTTATATTATTTAAGATATTTAAGATAATTAAATTTAGGTTCCTCGTCTTTATTTTTTATAAATTATCCAATATACAGCCACCCTAACAGATTGAAGGCAGGAAGTGTGTGTATACACACACACA
>JAPYZP010002988.1:0-12292 GCA_030522985.1 Torymus sinensis
ATGATATACTATTAGTATATGTGACTAATTATATTTTATTTTAGTTTTTCAGGTTGTTTTGGCCTCAAAGGCCTCTAGGTCTATGACCCCCTTAATAATCCTCGTGATGTTGCAACATCAGCCCGATCTGAGGCATATTTCGGAGAGTTGAAAACATCTCTTGATAATACCATCCGAAGAGTGGACAAAGTCCTTGTTATACATTGCAGACAAATTAATGCTGATGTAAAACTAGGGCAGGCTGCAATAAATAAATTAAAAGGTCAGGTTACATCGAAAAAAAAGCAAAAAGATTCTGACAACGACAGTGATAGTAGTTATGAATATTTAAAACAAGTGGAGAAATGGAAGAAAATTGCATCATCAGTTTGCACGATTATCATAGAAAAATCAAGAAATTTCCTCTTCCAAGCAACTTGTAACAACGTATTAGAAAATAATTTATACGATTCAATAGTTGTTTTCGAGAAAATGAATACAAGAATAAGACATATAAGCAATGATTTTCTAGAGATCCACAAATTTATCGTTTTGTAAATTAGAGTCGCATTGATAATATGATATGTAAAGATTCTTGTCTCGAATTATGAAACACTGGTAACTAGATTTTTATAACTTTCATTTTCCATAATATCTAGTAAAAAAGCAAAAACATCTTGTTTTATGTGTCGCATGAAGCTCCAATATTTGTGAATGTTTTTATAATCATACGTAAAAAATGTATCTTGGTGAAGCTTCATCGCTTGTTTTATCTGCCAAGTAACATGATTCATCAATTCTAATCATCACGGAATTTCCATTTAAAAATATTAAACTAATAATTACCATATATATTGTCGTCATATTTAAATTTCTCGAAACCAATGGTAAAAATGAAAGACTAATTCCAACCTGCAAAATAACATAATCCTAGTATGCACTGCAATGATAATGATTTATTGTAACATGCTGCCAATATTTTATTCCTCTTCGTGTATTACGAATAACTAATACAAACAAAATTTATGTGTAAGATATGTTATCAATAGAGAGAACTAAAATTTTTAAAGCAGCATAAGTATAATGATTTTTTTAAAACAAATATTATACATCCCCAAAAGATCGATAACATTTAATATTACAGCACCTCACGTAGAAATATCAAACAGATCCATGACACTTTCGTCCAAATACGTGGCAAACGGTTTCTTTTATAAAAGTTGAAGAAAAATCTTTCAACTACATTAAATCATGTTTCTGTTTCTTTTCAGTGCTCCGTTAAACGGCATACCCTTTTCGTACAAGTACAGTGAAAATCACAATTCCAGGCTGAAACCTGAATGCCATTTACAGGAGTGAAGCATAGCAGAAAAAAGGCCATATATTCAGGCACATCGACAGGCATCGATTTTCACCTAGCCAAGGCCCCCGCTCTCTCGCTCGCTCCTCACCTGTCGCAGAAGTCAGGACAGCGCGCCTCCTAAGCAGAGAGACACGGACGCGACTGCCTTCGCCGGGCCAAAAAAGCGCGCTCCCGTATTGGAATGTCAACCTCGGCGAAAAGAGAGAGAGAGAGAGAGAGAGAGAGAGAGAGAGAGAGAGAGAGAGAGAGAGAGAGAAGAGTCTCTCTTGCTCTGTCGTTAACGGACAAGCATCTTTCTCTCCTAAACGGCCCCGGCTACCGTGCGAAGCATTGACATGCGGATCGCGAGCGTGCGTAACGGTTAGGGCCGCGCGTGTACACGCACACACGTGTGTGTGTGTGTGAGAGAGACGGAGGGATGCGCAAGGTTGTTCATCTGCGATTCGGACGGTGACGCGACCGGGACGGGAATGTCGCTTTTGGTCTGAGATACCGTGGAAATTTCGATACGCGGTGAATGTTTGAGAAGTCGATGTTCGCGATAAAAAGGAAAATAAGGATTTTTTGAAGATATGGTTCTTTTTCAGTTTTTGAAAAAGAATTTTATAACTTACTTCCAATAGCGAAGTATTATCTGCTTGGAACGTCCATTTCACTGATTATAGAGATGTACAGATATCTTTGGATTGAATTTAATATCATCAATGTCGAGATGAGATTTTTTTCAATTCTTATTGCTATCAACGAATATTATATATTGTCATAAAAGCAGCTTGTCCAAAAATCTATCAGAACCGTACCCATTGCTCCAAACGTTAACATCGTATTCTCATGTATTAAACATCTTAACTACCCCTTCTCCTGAATCTTGCAACCAAACCATCCCTAAAACAATGACGAACCAGAAAACAATTAACGAAAGCTTCCACGAATTAATTAGTCACAATCACAGAGCACCACATAGCCCATAAAAATGAATATGCCATGACGCCCTTAACCTCATAAATTCCAAACCTCCCAACACACGTTCGCATACGCGCAGGAGGGTATAATAAGCAAGCCATTTTTCCTTAGACAATTAAGAGATTGGCGAGTAATTTACGGAAGCCGCGTGTTGTTGTATAGCTGCTGCGCGCGTGCGAGAGGAGGAGAAAAAGAGCCCCGACGGTCAGGGCGGAGTATATACACACTTCGCGCAAAATTGTACGGAGAGAGGCCAAGGATCTCTAATATACCTCGGCTCATAATCATTAATCACCCGCGGGGAGAGAGAACGTACATACGCGTATACGTCCAGCCCGTATATATACGTGTGTGTACGGACTGCGGGGAGAAGAGCCATTGTTTCTGCGACTGGACTGCATTTTTCAAAAGACGCGCGCACGTATATAGACTCGCCTGAGTCTCTTCTTCCCGGACGCTTTCCTAACGAGGAGGGATATTTGTGGCGTGAGTTTTTATGACGGTTCTATTACGTGCTGATGGTATTTTATTTTTTAGCTCGACAGGGTAATGATAATGATGACTGATAGATGTTACTGACAACCATAAATATATATACTTTTTAACAATACATTTTAAAAATATTGTAATCACTTTCCCTTCGCGGAGTAACCCTACATAGGTGTGTTCATAATTGTAATAGATTTTTCAATAAATTAATTATTTTGCTTTGAATAATGTGGCTTTACCGCGAGAATTGATAAAATTAGATTACAATCGTTTGTTCACGTGTTGTAAAAACGGATATTTTTTAACCAAAATTTGTTCAACGAAATTTCAACATTGCAGAAGTAGATATCGCCAATTGAAGAAAAAAAATCTACCAACAATAGAAATCATTTTTATTTTTAATCCGATTTATGAATGTTTTTTTTTTATTCAAAAATCTCCAATAAGAAAAATTTGATTTTCCCCGAACTAAGCTCCAACCAATCGATCCACCCCAGCGGGAATAAACAACCGCCGCCATAACCGAGAACGCGAGTAGCTTCCACATATCGCTCTTCGCACACGAGTTTACCAAGCAGCAGCGCAGCTCTAACACTATACACCTCGGCAAGTGCGCTACAGACTCTCTCTCTCTCTCTCTCTCTCTCTCTTGCTACACTACACGTCGCTCTCGCACGGCCAGCTGACCGGTCATTAATAAACCGAAGCCATTACCCCAACCTCGAGGGGGTGAGTGTATGTGTGCGAGCGAACGCGTATACGTACTTTCGGCTGCGCGCAACGACGCCGGATATCTAAAACCACGCTACCGCCGCTCGGCATCCTCGAGAGTTTCCCTCGACATACACACACACACGCGCGCACGCACACTGCCACCCCTTTCTTTCGCCCACCCCTTCTTGCCCCATTCATCCTACAGCGGCGGTGCGCGTGCGCGGTCATAGCGTGTGTATGTCATTTATAAATGTCCCCGTGAAATGACCCGTTCGTCCATCTCATCCCTTAAGCATGGCCATTAAAGTCAACTGCTGCCGCCGCCGCCGCTTCGCTCTATGTATACACATATACCTGTGTGTGTGTGTGGGCCGCGAGCGGCGTATAAACTGTTATATGGCCGCTGTTCCGGCCTGACTTCGCCCAGTCGAGGTCCAGGCAACGCGCGCGGAAGAGGAGGACACTTAGTTAATGAATTCCCCGGCGCTCGCGGAATTAGCTGCTGCTGCTGCTGCTGGACGAGCCGCGACGTGACGGCGTGCTCTACGGCCTGGAGCGAAGAGTGTGTGTGGGTGTGCTGCAGGGGATGGGGGTGGCGGCGCGACATCGCGCGAGCGTAATCGTCGAGATGTAGCGCGTACGCGCGATCAACGCCGGCACAGCCCAGGTGATTTGTAAGTGTAGGCTGATAGGAGGGTGGGGAAGGTGTCTTGCGCTAACGGTGCACCGAAAAAATGTACATTCCGGTGGTAGGGTTATGCGGGGTTTTTATTTGGAAGTGGGAGTGTCGGTTCGGTTTATTGTGTGTGATGGAAGGTTAACAAAAATATGTATTTCTACGTGGTAGATGGTTCATGGAAAGTTTTTATGTTTTATACATCTATATGGTTGGAAATTCTTTTACATATAATTTAGATCCTAGAGAGCGGATTTTTCAGATAATAGTATTTTTTCAACATGTGCATGAAAACGGGCCTTTGTTCATGCCTAAAGGTCGGGTCGAAAATCTCGCATTCTGAGCGTGATTTGTGAAAAAATTTAAAAAAGTCCATTTTTTCACAGTTTTGGGGGAAAAAACTTTTTTTTTCAACATGTGCATGAGAAAAGTAAATGGAAAGTCGAGTATTTCGAGCGTCTAGCGAGGTTTTACAAAGGTTCCTCTACGAGGAAGCCAAATCCAGACACTCTTAACTAGTCTCTTAAATTCAAAAAGGATGGAACGAACATAATAATTATTCAACAATTTAATACTTCAAATAAAACGATTCATCGCAAACATTTGATGGTTATACACTTTTCAAATCAGCCATTCGGAAACCCCTCATACGCGTACACGGGCGCAGCGCATTCCAGGAACGGCGGTGCAGCGAGAATTCTGTTCCGATTCGCGCGACGAGATAACGTGACTGACGCGTGCGCGCGCGCGCACAACGCACATGTCTGTGTCTGCGTGTATATATAGGTATCTACACAGGGAGTAAAGAATGCGAGCTTCGCCGAAATCAAATTCTGCCGATGAAAAGACTCGCGCGCTCCCCATCTGCCCCGGCATTATTACGAGTTTTACGGTCGCCGTGTAACGTCATTGCGCGCGCGCGCTCCACGTCAAACCAATAATCGACAGTAACCGAACCACTGTGGCTATTATATTCTTCCCGAACACATCGTGTACGAAAAAAAAATACTAAAAACGCTCGCCAAAAAGAAAGAAAAAATGTCGAAAAAAGTGCACGACGTGAGTAGAAATACTTGTACGCGTCAAGACGGTTCAGGTGGTGCCAAATTTGATCGATATCCCGCCCCATACATAAGGGAGAGAGATATACACACACACGTATATACGGGGAAAGAGAAAGAGAGAGATCCCAGACAAACAGTTATGGTCGGCAGAGCTTCTCTCCCCCATATGTGAATATGCCGATGTGCGCGCGGAGAGACGGATTGCGATGCGTTCGACTGGCTGGCCTCGTGCGCACAGCCGCGGAGAACCGCAGAATACATGATTTTACTCTCAGAAAGCGATGCGCGCGAGCTGGCGAGACCCTATATACCGCCGGGGCTTTTCGCCGCCGCGCCGCGTGTGAGGAATGAAAGGGCTTTGGGGAAGGAAATCCGTTTTAAAGGATGAGAATATTTCGTTCGATCTCGTGGGCCCGCGCGCCTCGAGATTGTTTTTGAATTATCTAAAAGGCTGCTTGCTGTGAATAAATACATTTTCGAACATTTTCAGGGAATGGTAGGATTGTGTGTTTTTATTTACAGATCAGAGAAGAAAAATTAATTAATGATAAAAAATATAAATAAAACATGTGATAAAAATCTGGTTCGTATGGATCAATAACAAAAGGTTGGATTAATCTCACAAGAGCATGGTGAGAAGTGTGATCTCTAGAAAGATCTACTCAGCATTATTTGTTTAAATATTATAGTTAAAAGTCTGAAACATCTATAAGACGAATATTCAAAGTTACTTGATACGTGTAAATAATGACTGTGCACATAATATTTGTTTATTTCAATTCATAAACTCTCTACAGAATTATATTTTCAAAAAGAATTATTTATTTACATATATAGACACTCGCGAGAGACTGAATGTAAAGCAGAGACTGTGCTGAGAGGGAGGGAGAGAGCGAGTGCTTTAAAACACACGAAAAACACTCGTCCCCGGTCTGGATTTGCGTCGTCGTCCCCCTTCTCACATATGCTCCGCTCATTCCTTCTCCGCATATCTGACACGTCTCATCGAAGCCTCTCAATAGATCCAAACATAAAAATCAGCTTTATTCCGATGCGAGGGGAGAAGCTCACCTCGAAAAGCCTTTAATATATTTGCCAGAAGGAATCCCATGGTCTGCATTACTTTATTTCTATTTGTCGAATGTAATATTATCTTGCGTATCGGTTACGAGTGCTCTCGTCGGTTTCAACAAATTTCAACGTATAACGAAATAAACGTTGTTCTGAACATTTTATAGTTTTACCAATATAATTCGAAATTATAGCGATTATTTTATTGATGAAATACAAATTAAAGCTATGAGCGATAGATTATTAAAAAAATTGTGACTTTGCCAAAATTACAAATTTTAGTGAAGCAGTATTGTTGGGAATTCCAGTATTTTGAAAATGAAATGTATGCACGTTGTTAAAATTCGTGCACTTATGTTGTTTTTTTTTTCTTTTATAAATAATAAAACCTCCTTGACATAAAAAGTTTTGTCGGCATCGACGGTAATAATTTATTTCATGTTTATTGACCTTCTGAGTAAAACCCAAAACAGCTCATGATTTCATGGTTGGCATCCAATAGCAGACAGTGAATTTTCAGAAACAAAGTACTACCTATATTGAATTTTTTCTAGCAACTGTTTTCTGTCTGCTACGCTCAACCTGCACCTTGGAGTGTATTTTCACAAATCGTAAATTTTCAGTTAGCAGAGCTTCTACATCATTAGCAACAAATGTATTAGTTATTGAATTTCTGGATTGTTAATAATATCTTTTATCCTCTGAGAGTTAAAATGTAAATTAAAAGAAATATGATTTAAAATTACTCCAATTTATTATACTTGAAGCATTTATACTTACTAATATCGTGGAAACATACAGTTTTTGAAGTGCACACATTTGATTGAATCAACGGACCTTTGATATTTCTTTTATTTCACAGCTCAATATTATCTCTCTCGAGATTTTTAACAGCCCTGATAAAAAAATAATGTCCGTAGTATTTACGCATCAATTACATAGCAACATCGCAAATATCTATTTATCACCAAGATATCGCGACGCTAGTTCAAGAACTCAAACAGAATACTGACGCACAAATGTTTACCCAAAACCTGCCTTTGGCAATCGCCCCCATTCATAGACAGCTCGTCTATCGTAATGAAATTGACTCTGATCGTGACAATAGTCCCAAAATCCGTCACATCGAATTCTCGCGAAATCCCTTTACGTTTTTTCCCCAACTATTCATTTTTCGCTCAATCCAAATCTATACCTATATGGCGTTCCCCGATTCACCGCCGCGCGTGCACCACTGGTAAAAAGCTCTACCTCCGCCGTCATAAAAAAGTTGTTGATTGCAGTAAACGAGCGCGCGCGCGCAAAAAAAGCTGCCGAATCGAGCTCGCGCGCGTGAGGGAGGGGGGCCTCTGTTAAAGCGAGACTTAATTTCCTTCATCCAGCGAGCGAACAATCACGCTATCCCCGTCGGTACAGAATCCGCCAGTGTGGCGCGCGCGCGCGGGGAGGGGGATGAGCTAAACCCCGCAGTCTGCGCGCTGCAGCCTTAATAAGCCTTAAAAATAGACCGAATCAAAATCCCGATAGCGAGCAATTTCAGGTGGAGGAGGAGGAGGGTGATGGGCACACAAAAAACATCGCGGAAAAAAAAGCAGCGGCCGGATAAATCGCTCGCGTCCGCGCGCCCGGGCGAGCCAAACAAACGCCGCTATATATCGGAAACAAATTAAAGCTCTGCCTCTCGTCCGGGCTGCTCATACAGAAATGATTGGCGGCCAGCAGAGCTAGCGGGATATATAGAGCTTTAAAGCCCGCGCCATAAATATGGCGCGTTGCTGCTCGGCTCTCTCGCTCGGCATCAATAATGCAGCGCGAGCCGCTCTATCAATATAGCGCGAGCGGTTATGTATCAAGAGCTCGCTCTCTATATATGTGTGTGTGCGAGCGCGGAGCATATTGCGCTTCCGATGTTTCGTTAAATATTGAGGGAGCATCGTGCCGCTATCAGATAGCCTGTAAAATTCACGAGAGATATAGAGAGAGAGTAGCGCGAGCGGACGAGAGCGAGTTCGTCGACGAGCGCACAGAGGCCAGTCGATTGAAAAACCATACCGCGAGTGTAGCGGGGGCTCGTCTCGTTGCGGGTTTATACGTCGTAAGTCTCACATGGATTTTAGGCCTTTGGCAGCCTGCTGGATCTTTTGGAATTTATGAGGTTATGAACAAGGAAATGGTGCTGGAGGGTTAAATATTATCGCTTTTGTTAAATTTTGTCAGAAAAATTAATATACTGTGTTTGTTTTCTATAGGAGTAAAACTATATTATAGCTTTAAAAAATTACATAATTTATTTAAGATGACTAAAAATAATCCGAGAATAACGCATATTATTCGTTAATACTTTACAACCACCCTAGGTTACTAAAAAAAATCATCGAAACGAACCCCCTGCGAAAACAAAGGCGAGTCCGTGCGCGGCCCATTACCACCTCCATCCGCGTTAAAAGCAACGCAAAGAGGAGACGAGCGCGAGCACTCGCGACATTAGCGTCGACGCACGCGCGGTCGCGTCATAAAAAAAAAGAAAGCAAAAACACCCCACCTCACCTTATATATATACCCCGGCTACAGAGGCAGCTACTCGCGCGCTTTTAATGCGCCATATTTTACCGTAAAGCTCTCCGGCCAAGAATTACATATGCGGCGCATACACAGACGCATCGCTCGCGCGTACCTTCACGCGCGAATGAAGAGCACATCGATCGATCCGCGCGCGATTACGAATTCGTGATCCGTCATGCGCGCGCGCGCGCGAGTAAGATACCTTTAGCTTCTTCTTTCTGTCTGTCTCACGCGGCGCAGATGAGGTTGTCCTTTTCTCGTTGTTTCTTTTTTGTTCCCTTCTTTTTTCCTCTTTGGAAAGCCGCGCGCCGCCGCTTCACGCGTGATTTTTCTTCTCTCTCTCTCAGTTGAGGTGACTGCAGCGTGCAACGCGCGCGACGTGATTTGAATGCGGATTGAGTGCGCGCGGCTATATAGCGAGAGCGAGCGCGTAAGCGCGGGAAGAAAATATAGGTTCTTGATATTGTATGGTGGCGCTTTCGATTGTCAGTGGGTGTCTGGCCGGGTAATGGATGTCCGCGTCGTTTTGAGTTCACACGCTATGCTGAGTTGGGATGCGGTGGTGTATGTGTGAGAATGCTGATGCGGAGAGCGGGATATTACACAAGCTTTGGAAAATGCCGCGTTACGAGGAATTAATCTGTTATACATATGCATTGAATATTGATATCAAGAAACTGAAGAAATTTTTATTTTATAAGAGTTTATCTTTCACTGAATCTCGTATCTTGATTTGTGCTCGATTTCCCAATTGCTTATCTTAATTTTTGCTTATTTTATGATCGTTTAATCGGAATTTATTCATTCAGAAAGTATTTTTAATCGTTTTATTAGGGGAGGTCCCGATGTTTCGCCGATTCACTATAAAATTGAAGTCTAACTCTAGAATTTGACGACTTCGAAATCGAATTTTGAAACCTGTTTGTTTTATCGATGTTTTTTTGTTAGAAATTATATATTTAGAAAAACCAGCTAATCGACTGTCTAATTTTAAGAAATAAACATTTTAGAATCGTCAATGTACCGAAATTAGATATAGTGTATATATTCGAAACTGTTCAAGTAACATTTTGGAAATCTATAATTTCATTCATCTGAAGACGATGAATTGCTCACACACCCGAACAAAATTATCAACTTATCTCGTAACAATCAATAAATTTCAACAATCGAATAAAAAAAGCGTTCAAACTCACCATCACTGCAAAATCGAGTTAACGACTCGCAGATTCGTATATCTCACCTCTCTCACTCTCTTCCGCGCACTTGCGTCCTCAGAAACGTCGCACTATACGCACCGCGCGAGAGATGAAAAATTCAAATCGCATTTTTGTTTACCGATCGAAATTCCCTTCTGTCGCCTGTCTCTCTCCCTTTGTGGGCGCTCGCGGTAAAGAGCCAAACAGGAGCCGAGGGAACGACTGTCTTCGCGGCGCGAGCCTGTCCCTTTAATATTTCAGGGAAAAACCGCTATCTGTCCTTCAGTCGCTGTCGCGCCCGCGCGCCCGGCCCCCGCGCCTGTTTTCCCTTTTTCTTTGCCCCCGCAATTGGCTTTATTGAAATAGATCTCTCCCGCGTTTTCCCCGGCCCGTCGCTTTGAAATATCGCTCCGCTATGGCGCGGCCTGCCGTTTATGCATTCCGAGCGATGACGTCTTATTATATTCCAGAATTTAAGGAATTGAAGAGGGAAGTATGTTTTGACAGATTGTAATATTTCTAATATTTTCTGGAATTATGGTAAGAAAGGAATTTTGTTTTTTGCTTGACAATTTTTAATAACTTATTATCAAATATTTATTCTTATTAGAAATAATATATGTATAGTTAAAAAAATAATTACAAAAAAAAAACTATAGTTGAATTGCTACGTTATTCGAAAGGATGTAAATGAAAAAAATTGTTATCTATTATTTGGCTGATTTGTCACGAAAATATATAGCTCGTTACTCATGTTTTTCTTAATAGCAAAAACAGTCTATTCTTTTCCCAATTTTACCAAGAAAATGAACTTTATTTTGCCCAAAAAAATGTAATTTATCCATTTACTTCCTTCACCAAGATGACCAAGCCATAAATATACCGATATATTTACTTTTCCCAATATCTCACGGAATAATAAAAAATTCGCGCAATACAATTCCCTCCACCATCTCACATGTACAACCACACAAAACCAACCATCCACGCACCCATTCCTAATCCACGCCCCTCCGCACATTATACAATTTATCCTCGCCAACACGCACTTGCGCTTACGCGCTAAGAGCAACTAAAGAGAGAGAGAGAGAGAGAGAGAGAGAGAGAGAGAGAGAGAGAGGAAAGACAGCCGTGTTCGCGCGTGTCCGCTCAGGTGCACGCGGCCGCGCGCCGGTTTTCTCACCGGATGCGCGACAAGTGTGTTATAAGCGCGGAAGCTCCGTTAAACGAAAAAGGCTAGTCTTGTACGAGACCGGTGGTGTTTAAAGGCGGCCGCGAATCTTTATGACACACGAGTGGTAGCGAGACAGACTTTTCCCAGGCGCGCGCGTCACGAAAAAATTTCGAATTTCGATGCGGTCGAGCGAGCGGCCGAGTGGCTTTCGTTGTCGCGTGTATGACAGAGCGTGGGAGATATACCGTTATGACGCGCGAGGCTCTGTCAATGTATATACGACTTGCGCTTTTGCTCTGTTCCTGGTCAGGGTTAAGTTTGTGAGTCAATGCGGTGATACGCGCGTAACGTGGAATGCCAAGTGCGGGAATGAAGTTCAGTGGTTTTGAATGTTTCATTGTTTCGCCATGTATAATGTACTTTTAACATGTTAAGAGTCCTTTACAATAACCTTTCACTCTTAACATATATATTGACTTATCATTCATTTATTTCAACGATTCTTTTTACAAAAATCTAAATTTTATCAATCGCCAATTCCCACTGTTGTCCGAAAACTATAAAAAATTATGTTTGGACGCCTGCCCATAAATACCGCACCGACCAACACCTATCAAAATACACAACCCACCCGAACCGAGATTCACTGCCATATATACCGTCAATCTCGCCACTCTCCCACCAGAGAAAAGAAAAAACACGAGAATAAACCAAGCAAACTCCTGTATAGGCAAAACTTCTCGTGTCCCCCGGTGACATCAACCACCTCTCCACCTCCTCGTGTCACCAGCGCCTTCTCGAATTTCCATCCCGCGTCGAACATTGTTTCGCATAGTCCACGTTCCTCTCGCGCGGGTCAATCGCATAAATAAGGCAAGCCAGCTCCACACTCGGAATCGGAAAAATCCCCTTCTCGCAGGAAAAACACAGACGCGCCCGCGCGCGCCTCAAACGCCCCGGACGTGTTTATAGGCGTCTTTCCCCATAGCGTATATCTAGGGATCCTTTCTCTTCTCGTAAAAAAAAAGAAGCGGGGGG
>JAPYZP010002989.1:0-12291 GCA_030522985.1 Torymus sinensis
GTCTCGGACACCGCGAAAAACATCACATATAGTGTCCGAATACTTATGTTTTAAATCTTTATACCACATTTCGAAGGATTAAACATCGAAAACATATTTAAGTCACCTAGCACACACTTATTTAAGAGTGAAAAATCACCCAAACGATCGCGCTGTCGCCCATTCAAGCACTATAACCGCGTTTGGTGATCGGTCGAGATCGGTTCTGCTACCCATCAAGGTGCCGGTACCTTTCGTAAGCGTAAATTCTTAATTGTGTAAAAGTGCATATCTGATACATAGAAATGCATCTGACATCTAAAAGTGCATTTGAAGTAAAGTATAGAAGTGCATCTGGCCGAAAAGGAATAAAAAGTACGGATTCCGGACGAACAAAGTCTTGTAATTTCAATCATTGGACATACATTGACATTATTACAAGGAGAAAAATTGTGTAGCAAAAATTTCTATTTTTGATAGTAAATGAGGGACAGACTTATTTTCTCATGAAAATGACTGCTACATATTGTATTAACTATTATGAAAATTTGAGTTTGATCCACGGTTACCACCGGAAATAGTAATTTTTCCTACACAATATATATCCTCACTTCATCCCTATAAAAAGACACTTATGTAATACTTTTTATCGCGCCATACGAACCTTTGCATCTTCGAAAAATTATTACCCAATCAACCCACCTCAAAAGATGTTGATGAATTCTCACGACCGTCCTGAACTGACGCCTCTCATCGCCGTCGTCGGTCGCCTTCATCCTCTTGATGCGCTCGGACAGGGCAGCCAGTCTGCCGCAGAGATGAGAGCCGAGCGTCAGCACGAGACAATCCGTGGCTGACTGGACGAGGGCGGCGAGGACTGCGAAAGGGAACTGCGATGCGTAGGTCAGGGCGAACTCGCGCGTCGTCGTGATCTTGTGGATCTTGTACAAGGCGAAGGGCATCTTGTACGGGATAGTGACGTTCTTGCCCGACAGCCGCACCTTTCCTAAAGATCATGGGTTAACAGCGGAGTTGTCTTTTATTGGAGGCGGGTGAAGATTGTGGACTGGAGCTATGAGATATGTATCTTTCAGTCGTTCTGCATCTCTTACGTATCTTAGCGTTTTGTGACTCATGTATTGTCGTGCTACTTTCGGCACAAGCCTTTTCATAGCCCAGCCCTCAATCCCCCACCGCAACATAATCGCTATCATCAACATACGCAGTGCCAGATATCGAATCAACAAAGGCTTCATGTAATACAGTATCGACGTGGCGGTCGGAAAGGTCAGCAATATCTTCACCATGCTCTTCCCTAACGCGTTGTATCTCAACAGCGCCATCTTCTCCTCCCGGTAAACGTACATCTCCGGCGCGAGATCCTTCCTCATCTCCTCGAAGAGCTCGCCGAAGACACGGCCGTGCCTGCGCAGTTGCACGAACCTGAACGCGATGTGGCTGTAGGCGAGTATCTCCACCATCACCCGCGTCAACAGGAGAAAATGGTTGAGCACCTTGTACAGGGTGATGTAGCAGAGCACCAGGTGGTAGATGAAGTAGCCGCAGAGGATGCCGAAGAGGAGGTCGAAGCGGGCAGCTGGCCAGAGACCGATGGCGCGCAGCAGGCGCCTGTTCCAGGCCACCAGGCTCGACGCCTTGGCGAACTCGGCGCTGTCGCTCGGCATCGTCGTCGTCGCTGAAGATCTCATTCAGGCGCGCTGCTGGTATGGTGCAGTGGGTATATGCACGGTGGCAGGGAGTTGCGCTTTTGCGGCTTTGGGAGGTGAATATTTTATCGAGACGCGGTGACCGCAGAGCGGCGATTTCCTCGTGAATCATTGATGACGATGCGGCGAGGTTTGTGGGTAGCTGCGAACGGCAGGATCATCGCGATGCAAGTGTAGAGGTGCTGATTGGTGGGGGTGTTGTACGTGGATTGTAGGAAGAAAGGGTGAGGGCTGAAGAATTTGCTTCTCGAGGATTGAGGGAAAGTAGGTGAATTTATAAAAAAAAGTTTTAACGCGAGGAAGAGAGTAGAAATTCGATGACGTAACGTATGAGGATAAGGCAAACGTTTATGTCACTAAAATAGATTCACACGTTTCGTGGTATAATTTTTATCTAAATATTTTTTCTTCGTTAACTAAATCTAGAAACATTCGAAAATTCGTTGATATATGGGAAAATCCACAATACTTTTAACTATTGTGTAAATTTTTCGAAAAGTCATTGATGGCTGCTAACTTGTTTGTCATGCAAAGCATATAGAAACTAGACTAAATGCAAATATTCAGTGAAAAGGGTACTCTTTTCAAATCGGCTTATACATCCCCGCATTGCACCATATACGTTGATCACTCACACCAATTAGAGAACTTATTTTCGTTTTCATTGAAGATTTTACAGACAGTGTAGTTTCCGTGCTTCGCACGACAAGCTAGTAGAAGCAGAAGAATACTTTAAAAAAGTCATACATATAGTAAAAAAAATAGTTGTACATAATAGTTAAAAGTATTGTGGATTTGCGCATATAAAATAATTTTTGTTAAAAGAAAATATATTTTTCTTATTTTCTTAGCATTGATTTTACTATTACATTTTAGATTTAAGCTTTTTTTTTCTGTCAATTATTCTTAACATCACAAAAAAGAAACTGTTATATTTCATAATAAATGTAATTATTTCTTTCAAATAATAAAATGCTAGCATGAAAATAAAATAATTGGCACAAATTAAATGTTATAATTGCACAGTAGTAGTCTAGAGATAGCGAAGATACATCCGCGTTATTAAGAGATATTATAAGAAACCGTTGCTATAAGAAAATTGCGAGCGACAAAAGCGCTCAAAGAGCAATTAAACATTTTCTTTGTGTACCCGCGTGGAAAGGATAGAAAAAAAAACTTAGCTGAAACTTCGTCGCCGTTACTTCTTGTGATCTTCTGATCGTAACGCTGTGTCCATACACGGCAATTATCCGTTATTAAATCATATTTCCCGTACAGTGTAAAGCCTACAGTGTAGATGAAATTGACACTTTTTATAGGTTTTGCCGAGGGTGAATAGTAAATGAGTGTAATTTTATCGCAGGATTTCATTCTGCGTGTTTTGCGTATACATTGTTTTTATCTGACCAATTAAAAGTTATACCGTCTATGTGTTTCTCTGTGCCTACGCACTAGTCTTATTCTATTATTGTATTTCCGTATTACATATGTTATTAAATTTACTATTAAAAAATATACACCCGCAGACTATGAAATAATTTTAATATTATTGGATGTTAAATAATGATTTTTAATACATATAAGTATAATAAATTTTATATCTGAAATTATATTATATAGAGTTAAGTTTAAGAGCGAATAAAGATTAAAATATTTAATCGCTATATTCTAGCAATTCTGCTGCTGTTTTTCAATAACTTAGCTATAGATAACATTTTTGTAGTTTCGATAGTAAAACTGCAGTGTTCTCATAACATTCTTATCAGACAACTAGTAATAATAGTGCTCAATCCGGGCTATCGGTAAAATACAGATTATATATAGTTTTCATTTACGTAAGTCACACTGTCATGATAAACATATTCCTGTATGTATATAAAATCATTAAACAAATTGAAAACAACTTAGTCACAATTCATTTTGAATTTGCAAATACTTTCGATTCGTCGTTTAAACAATTCTCGTATTGTTAAAAAGTGATGAGAGCTGAAATAAAAATTTAACTAAAAATTACATTTATTACACAAATAATTACATACCATTTTACAAAAAAATTCTGCAATTCATCAAAAACCATGAAAAACTTGCCGTCTTTCCGCTTTAAATTAATGTCCGTAAGACGGACAGATAAGCCATTGCCGACTTCATCACCTGCACGAAACCAATTTAGTAAAATGAAAATGCAATAATTGCTCTTGTTTCAACTGATAATTGACTTACAACCAGAAAGCTGTTCAGTGAGTACACGTAAAATCTACCGCCGGTGACGACAAGCGGAACCCGAGCTCGATTCATGAAGATCAAGTAGTACTTTTGATACAGCGGTTCCAAATTGTACCACGTACTGTTGTACAATGCATCTGATAAATATAAGCTCTAAGAAGTTTTTAATGCTGTTGTAAATTTATAAATTTAATAATATCTTATATATTTTAGGGAATGAAACTATAGAATTTACCTCGTCGAGTAAACATTGCCCTGCGTAGCAGTACGCGAATAGAAGAAACGACATTCCCAAGGAACACGAGAGGAACGTCAGTATCAATGCGCCTTCTTGTTGGCTCCAGTTCTGCAACACGCAAAATAAATTGGACAGCTCCGAGCAATGATTTTCAGAATTTCAGTGAAAATCTACGTGAGATTTCGTAAAACATTATTACCATCAATATGCTGTACGCCACAAAGCACAGAAAGAACGTCACACTCAGTATTTGTTGCAGCATTAGCAGGTTGAACGTCGAGTCGATCATTTTGGCCATCCTTTCGATTACATCAAATCCCAATAAAACTATACCATCAATTAACAAATTTTTCAAATTTACCCTACCATACATTGCTCTCAAATAGTTCCTGCATGATCTTAGCACGATTCGCACACACACACACACACAAATTTTGACAAAGGTGACACATGGAAATCGAGTTACTATTTGGATATTTACGTATTAGAGTATCTGAGATAGTCAAAGATTTGAATTTGAAGACGCGTATACCGTAGATACAGATTCAGATTCAATGTTCAAATTTCCATTAAACTAGGGGGCTGCGTCCCCTGCAGACTTCGCTTTGTTGAGTAATAAGCCAAAACCAACTATTTTTAGTATAATATAACTGTTCGGAGAAAGTAACAATACAAAAAATATGTGTTTCAACTATATTTACTACTTTTGTTAACAAAATTTTCACGAGAGATATAACATCTACAAATTAGACTCAAAAAACTATAGACCCATAAGTTTGGAATAATATAAAAAGATATCTCTACCAATTTGAATTCGATCATTCAAAATCTCATTGAGGTAGCCGTCGAACTTGATTACCGACATACGTCCCCGATATAGAACTAGGGGGGCCGCGCCCCCTACCTCGCTTCGCTCGTCGCGCCAACCCCCGGTGTGGCGGGTGTCTATAATGTATTAAAAACGAAGTTTTAAAAAATAAAATTATTTAGAAAATGGTTAAAAATAAGATCCATTAAATCGCTTAAAATGAAGACAAATTTTTAACGATTTTCTTACGCTATATCTTTGATTGCTTATAATATCCTACAAAATCAATATTTTTCAACGAATCAGAGCTTAAATTTTAGTATTGCTGTCTATACTTTTACAATCATTTTTGCTCGTTCTCATATTATAAATATAAGTACTTGCAATGTAACAATCAATATAGAAGAGACATCATTTTTTATAGAAATAGAGGATCTTTATGATTTTAGATTACCGATATCTGAAGAAAAAGGGCCTATGAGATGGAAATAGGAACACTAAGCTTCATTTCTAGATACCAGAAATCGACTCTTAAATACCCACTGAAATCCGTTTCCTAGATAGTGTGCATTCTGCTTGTTAGTCGCAAAAAAGCGATTTCTGCGATACCGGAGAAGGAAAAAATTGATAATAATTAAGAAAAATTTCATCACAATGAAAACACGTTCTCTTTTCTATTATTTTCAGCCTTTTCCGTCTGATTTCACTTAATCAAAATTATTAATAATCCAAAATCAATCTAACACTAAAATTTTAACAATATATATATATTTTTTTTTATTTTGTCCTCATAGCCATAAAGCGTCTGATTGTATCATGATCCCTACCATTGCATCTCTACATCACTATCACGATTAATTGCCTCTTTAGATTTAAACTGTACATAATTATATTCTTTGTAAACCGCTTAGTGACTCATTTGAGACAGATTACTTATAATCTGCGTGACTCTGGGGTATTAAACTAGAAACCAATTTAAGATTGTACTCATCATTAAAACTTGACTTGCTTTTCTTAAACAAATTGATATTGCTCTGTACTGGTAACTTGTATCATAAATTTTCCCTTGAAATTTCTTCACTGACAAAATAAGCTTTATTTTGTTAAGAACAGGTAAAAAACAGAAAAATTTAGGGAACTTATTGAAGTTTTTGTCTTTGATTGTAACAATATGATAAAATTGCCTGAATTTGCCTGAAAAAAATTGTTTTATGTTCCTTCTAGGATATATTTGTTGCATATACTAACTCTTGGATTATCAAATTAATAAAACGTTATTTAAAAATTAAAAATTCTAAAACTGCGGTTTCGACCAAGAGATCTTAAGCATATTTTAGCCAGATTTAAAGCTACAAGTCTGGCGTTTTACCGGGGTTTCTAGCTACCCTTTATCTAAAAATAAACCATATTCTGCAAATCTATCTAATTCTATCGCAGGGATGTCAATAACTGTAAAAAATTTGTTAATAACTGTATAATTAACAGTTATTTACTTTTCGATCAAATATTTGGTTTCATTATTAGAAAATGTAAATGAGTAGATAACTGTTAAATACTGTAAATAACTAAAACAAATTCCCCCAGGGCAGCTACGTAAGTTTTATTTCTCAGCACAGTCAGACACACATTCGTACATCTCATACCCAATAAGCCGGCGATGCTCCACTACGGCCTTAGCCACCTTGTCCCTGAACGTGTCCGCGTCGTCGGCGCAATGGGCGAGGACGCAGCGCGACAGCACGGACAGTTGGCCACAAACGTGGGCCAGCAGGGCGAGCATGAGACTGGCGTCGGCGACGAGGGTGAACGCCGTGATTGGGATAACCGGCAGAAGGTAGAGCAGCACGCAGAGGTAGGTGTTGAAGTCCGTCACCGGAAAGTAGAAGCGCATGCGGTACGGCAGCAGGAACGTTGTAACGTTTGACGTATCTGCGATATGTGAGTATAATTGGGGAGTATAGTTGGGGAATGGAACATGGTGACATTGGTGAGTGTTTCGGAGTAGCGGAAGTTTGACATAGAATGTCGATGGTAGTACGACGTAAGTACTTTATTTTAGGTTTTGTATAAGGGGATGTCGAAGTATATCCTAATAGAACCTAACGTTTATAAAACGTGCTTTGAATCACTGTAACGTTTTTAGATAAACGTTTTAAAACGTTTTTAAAACGTGAAAACCTCCGCTTTTTAAGACAATCGCACGTTTTTAAAAACGAGCTTGTTAAAAAAATTTCTTTAAACCATTTTAAAACGTTTAAAACTTTTTCAAAACGATTATAGAATATTTTAAATTATGTTTTAAAAACATTTTTCAATATTTTTAAAACATTTTAAAAACGTGTTAAGATTATTCTAAACACATTTCGTAATACAACTATGATTGATAGGTGCGGCGCACGACAATATATGACTAAAAATGTTTGGGTTACGTTATAAGTCTAAGTCAGAAAATAAGGGTGAGTGTGGAAGGCGGGGATCGGGGTTGTATTTTCAAGTTCTTTTTTATATTAAAAATGTCTTAATAAATGGAGAAACTCGTTTTAAAAACGTTTGAAAAATGTGTTTTTCATGTTTTTTAAAATGTATTTCAAACGTCACAGCAATATGGTCCAACATGAGTTGTGACAGTTTCGGTACATTATAAAAACGTTTTTAATACGTTTCCTAAAACTGAGAATTAGATTTAGCTACATCAAATAAACGTTTTAAAATATTTTAAAGGCATTTTTTAGACGTCATTAAAACGTTTTAAAAACGTTCGAATGTTTTTAAAAGCAGATATTATCCACGTTATAGAAACGTTTTTAAAACGTTTTTCTAAAAACGTTACAAAGTATTTCAAAGCACGTTACAAAGTATTTCAAAGCACGTTTCAAAAACGTTTTGCTCTATTAAAGATATGAAAGTACGTTCACTTTTCGATTTCCACTAATTAATTATTTTAGTCATTTACCGTGTTTCGATTCATTATTACGAATAACAGATGAATGTGGCAATTTTTAAAAACTTGAAAACAAATCCAATATATTATTATCTCAGACATACTGAGATGAATATATTAATGTTGAGATAAATATATATTGATGTTATGCATTACTTAAGAAAGATCCGAAAAATTAAATTAATTCATAAAGTCTTTTCATAAAAATTTTTGTCACATTTAGAAGAATGTTTAACAAGTTATCTTAATACAAACCTAATTTTACAGGAATACCAATACCACCGACCGTGAAGGATCTCAAGAAGTAAAAAATAGCCGAGGCGAATGACATTGGCATGGCGATTTTGAAGAAAGCCTTTGCTTTCAGTACATAGTCCACGAAAATACGTACTTCAGCTTCATTGTTATACTTGTCAATGGAATAATCTGCCTCGAGATCAGTGAGCAGTATGGCAAGATTTTGTCGCTTCACGCGGTAGAGCGTCAACTTCGCCAGGACTGTTATCATCGAACCAATTTCCGTGATCGCGTCGATCATGTTGTTCAAGTTGTCCATGTTCTGAGGTAACGCAGCGCAGCTGAGCACGAAATGCATTATAGAATACAAAATGACGCAAATGTAAACTAGAGTGTTGAATCTCAGTGGATTCACACCGAATATGGTGAAAAGTCTTTTGTTCCAAGTGAAAACTATCTCTGCTGCGCATAATTCCTCCTATCAAAGATTTATAATATTTTTTCAAATGTAAAAAAAAAATAATTTTATTTTTGTACAGGTAATGTGGCTTTCAAATTGAAATTTAAAGTACAAGCTGAAACATTGCAAAAATACTTAATTATGTAGAGGTTCTTTATGGACCTTTAAACCTTCAGTGTCGAATTTCAGCATATCAGTCATATTTACAATTACTAGTTCAACGGGATCTTCAAAAACTCTTCTTACATTGTTCGAAATGTCACAGTTGGTTATAAATATCGAAGTATACAAGAACACTGCGTCGTCTGGGTACCTAAAAACAACTGCTTGAGAGAAACCGTCCCTCTCGAGCGTCCATAAAAAGTCCACGCTTCATTATTCACGTAATAAATGCTGAGTTCTCTTGCGCAGGCCGCATTACGCTTTTTGCGATATTACACATTATTATCTATGTTTATAATTTATAATTCGTACACGCTACTGTGCAGAGTGTACAGCACGGTAGCGTGCATCAATAATGCTCTTTGCGTTTTACATCAGTTTTGGAGAGCATTCGTGAGTATTGTAAGTCTTTGCTAAGAGAGGGCTTCGTTTTAATGCAAATGTAAGAAGATAACTTAGAATTGGACGTATTAATTTGTTATCTAATATTCAAAAATAATTGAGATTAAGACGATTTTGGAGGAAGTTTAGGAAGAATCAATTTTAGTGCCTTTTATTTTAATCATATGGAATAAAACAAAGTATAAATGAATATGTTTCGTTGAATGCAAGTAAAACCGGCCAAAATAAATTAAAATAATTGTAATATAATTTTATAAGATAATAAGGGTTAATCCAAAATTTAAGTAAACAATTAAACTGTAAGTAGATATCACTTCCCTGAAAACTTGGAGTACATTTTTTTAATAAATACAAAACTTGTTTTCGTTAATGTGGTTATTTTCTTTAACCATCATATTATATTGAACAGAAAAATATATAAACATGTATCTTTATACTTTATGAACACAAACAGTCCATTCCTAGAGTCTATAAATAGAAATATTTTTACATAACAGTCCTCAAAACTGATAAGTAACCCATGGACGTCTTTATACTCTGTAAAAATCAAGATTTTCATTAATTTATGTGACAATTATATTATTGACATTAGTAGATTGTGCACTCACAGCAGTAAGAGTGGCGAGACAGAATGTCGCGAACTTGCCAGCAGTGAGCTGCAAGGGTTTCTGCGCGCGCGCAAGACAAAAGAGGATGATCGTCGCGTTTTCATTCGACATGTCGTACCAATTGCAATTGTAAAATGCCTGACTTAGTCGTTCGCTCTGAAAAGAAAATTCAATCATTTTCCACCTTTTACGCTTGATTTTATTGCTTCCTCCATGAAATTTCCCTTACCTCTATTACCAAACTCTCTCCGACAGTACAATGAGCGTAGAGCACCAGTAGCACCAGAAAAATAAACGCGAAGAATGAGACTAAAATTGCCCGCTCACCCATTGCTAAACACTGCGCGTGTCATTATATTAGTATTTTTAATAATTCAGCACGTTATCTTATTATACTGGCTTAAATAATAGTATATCATACGTACCACTAAGATCTGATACCCGAGGATACACACGAGTGATGTTGCACCGATGAGATGCCCGAGCAACGTTACACTGAAGGCTTTTTCCACAATCTGACCCATTCTACGCCATTGGTGAAATTTACAGGATCATTCGTAAACTGATGGATGCTAAACAATACAGTGGCACTTACTTGAGAAGCTTGATGTGAGTCTCGACGACTTTCCGCACCTCCATCGTGCACTTCTCCGAGTCAGTATCCAGATTGGAGACGCGCAGCGCCAGCACAGCCATCTGCCCGGAGATATGGTAGACCAAGGTGACCATGAGGCAGTCGGCTGCACTCTGGCCAAAGCCGCTGATGAAGACAAAAGGCAGCTGCGAGCCGTACGTCCAGAAGTACGTCGAGGCGTCCTTCAGCTCATAGAACGTGTAGAAGCGGTAGGGCAGCATGAAGATGAAGGTGCTGTTCTCGCTGTTTGGTCCCAGGAATTCTATAACTGGAGTTTTAGGTTGAAATTAAAATACCAAAGAAGAAAATACTCCTTAAAGGTAAATTAGCTTTTTTTTTCAATTATTGTAATAATAAGAAGTTACTTGAAAAAATAAAAAAATAATTAAATTGCATTATTTATACAGTACATGATTGATGTATATACATAGTTTATTTTATTTGGCATCAAAACTCAACGTACGATCGTAATGTAATACATGGTGCGTACTACACACTAATCCTGGAACCAAAACTGAGCCAAAAAGTTATTATTTTATTTTATTTTAGTTCAAAGCCTTGCAAAGACTTTTAAGTCTGTGATTGTCTCGTTACATAGGTACGTTTTCCCAAACTTTAGTCAAACCTTTTTAGTGAGAAATTTTGTTTAAAGTCAAGAAAATGGTTTGTTGTATACTCTATAAATACGAACAATTAATGAGACGATTTGGACGAGTTTCTGAAACTGTAGGTCGATTGATACCGCTGACAATAATCATGTTTATATATAATCAATTATTCACGTAGTGAGACATTTCCGAACCTATCGATATCATCAATTTATACACCACCAAAACATCTCTGAGCTAATTTTTTATCAAAATGATTCGTTAACTTACGCTCTCCCATCTGTCCGAGTATCGGCTTCAAGTAAAACGAAGTCGCCGTCAGCGCCGTATTCGTGATCAGCAACTTCATGAAAGTCTTCGACTTGGCGTGATACGCGACGAACGTCTTTCTCTCCTCCTCCGTGTAATCCCTCGCGTCGAAATCCTTCTTGGCCTCGGCTATCACCTCACCCAACGGGCAGTTATGCAACCGCAGCATCAGCATCCTGATGAAGATCTGCGAGAAGGCCATGTTCTCGGTAAGGTTCATGAGGACGTGCTCGAAGTCGATGAAGAGGAAGAGGTCCAGGTACTCGAGGACCATCTCGTAGCAGAAGTAGCCGAAGTTGAGGAAGAAGCGGAAGTCACTGGCCGTCGCAGGCCACAGTCCCAAGCTCGTCATCAGGATGTAATTCCATCGGAACACCCTCGCGCTGTTGTCCAGCTCCTTCTGGCCCTGATCGAGCTGTACATATCGAGGTCTATGTACTACTATAATCACGAGTATGATACCGGATTTTGGAAAAAATTGAGGAATGCATCTATACGAGTTCGCTACAGCTACTTTGTTATACCGAATGAAAGTGGGCTTGTGTGGGTGTGTATACTTGCAAGGCTTTCGGGGCCATGGCTCGATGTTTCTCGGGGAGTCGCTGGGCTTCGACTGTTTTAACTTCGTAGGCTAGACATTTTTTTTTTGCTCTAAATCTCTGAAAATAAGAAAGTATATTATCTTCTCCGCCGCTTGGGCAAAAGTACTATTTGATCTCTAGATTCGCTTTTAGAAACAGGCTGTTAGGGAAATCGATACTCATCACTATTTCATCGCTCGCTGCGCATGGATGAAAAAAAAGAGGCAAGAAGCGATACATAGTAGCAATTTGATTCAATTTCGCCGGGTCTTTTACCACCAGTGTATTTTTGTACATGTGGAATACACTGCGCGCGTAAACGTGCAATTGCCCAATTACGCGCGAGCTTAGAAACGGCTCTTAAAACTTTGCTA
>JAPYZP010002990.1:0-12290 GCA_030522985.1 Torymus sinensis
GATGCATAATGTTAATTGCATTGAGTAAGATGGTTAGTTTTTTCGTTTTGGCTACAATGAGGTTATGAATATTTTTTCTAACTTTAACCATCAATTTATGGAAAACAAATTATACGGAAAACGAATTAGACGACCATTAAAAATATTACTTATGTCGACTGTAATTTACTATTCACTGATACACACAATATACTATTTTTTTATAACATTTTCCTCTTCTCTAATAATTTCTCATTCACATCAAGATATTATCCACTTACTCTATACAAAATATATAAGTATAGACAAGGATTAATGTTGAGTCTTCAAGATAGTTTAGCTATTGTTTTGTTACGATTCAGTCCCGGAGAAACTACAAAAGCATTTCATGCAAATTGCATCGCGATGGCGATATAACAACGATAACGGCGATACTATTTATATATCTAATCAGCAGTACTATGTTTATCGCGATATAGCATCCTACTTCCTGCATTCGGAGAACGTTATGTGTATTTCAATATACATATATAAACCAATAATCGCGTTACTCGATCGCATGAGTTGGGCTGCAGCTCAAGTTACAAAATGTTTAACTTAAGTTAGATAAAATGCAATCAATTTTGATAACCTTGTAATACGCGTGCGCGTATTCGCGATACGATAATAATGATGTTATTTTTTATGCGATTGCCAAAAAAAGTGGATTTTGACGGCTTATAGAAGATTTGAATATTGTGAATATTCAAACAATGATTATCGAAATATTATTTCCGCTAATTATATAATCTAAAAGTATAGTGCTTTATTAGGGTTTGTTCAGGTGCGAAAATAGTGAAGCTGAAGCTTCTTGCTAAACATACTCGTAATGTATATAAATGGGATGTAAAGGTAAAACGAAATAAAGGTAAAAGTTTTAATTTATAAATTCACATTGTCGATTAAAAATTTTAAATAACTTTCAAAAACGTTAAATTAAGCAATAAATTTGATCACATAACTAAAATGTCATCATTTTATCACTCTTCCAAGTGACCATAACTGATAATAGAAATTACAATTTAATCTGCACGCTAAGATTATCAAGATAACAGCATTAATCAATGAAAAAAGACTACAAAAATTAAAAAAAATTCGCAGCAAAACCTCGCGTCCTAATTTCAACAAAATCGTGAAAACTTTTTCTCACACAGCATCACGATCATCGTCTCATTGTGGACTTGTTTAAACAAGTATCATACTATTGCGCAGCGCACAATTCGCGCGATAAAAGTTGTGAAACTCCTCACATTATTGCCATAATATTTGTGAAGAGGCGCGCGCGCGGGACAAAAAACAAATTCTTATAACGTTTGACCGCGATTTACCCATTTATTATAAATAATAATAACGATTTTTTCTCAACTACTCAGAAAGAACAAAAAAAAAAAAATATTCGCACTATCATCATTTAACTAGAACACATAGCTTTTCTCGGGAAAAAAATTATCGATTTATCAGTCACGTCGGCGCATCGATCAAAACTACTACACAGTCACTTCAATTTCGTCAGCCATTCCACAGACGTACTTACACCACGCGCAAATCCATATATATATATATATATATGAGTTATAATATCGCAGCTGCGTGCTAACGTTACCTTCGCCCCTGTCGCACCTCGGCCCGCTCATCTTTCTCGCAATAATCCACTTTTCCTATGCGCACTACCACACTACTCGTACTGACTTACTGTCCTCTCGTCCAAGTACTCTCTCTCTCTCTTTCTCCGTGAGCCGCGATCTTCTCGCGAGCGTCGTCGAGATGATAATGCGGTGGCGCTGAGCGAGCACTGACGAAAACAACTCTCCGATAAAGCGTGTGCTGAGAGAGAGAGAGAGGCGCGTTATCGTGCGACCCGCGATTAAGTCTAATCGGCGAATTACTGCGCGGCCACCCGGGTTTTCGGAGTGTGGAAAGCTATGTGTGTATGTGGGGCCCGGTGAAAGTGTGAAAGAAGAGCGCGATATTGAGTATATGGGAGTGGAGAGGTTGTCATATGGTGTGATGGAAAAATTTCAAAACGTGTAGGTGGGGGAGTGGAGAGGGGGACGTTTTGTATGGCGCATGTAGCTTTCTCGTTTGACGAATTGATGGTTGTATGGTGTGGGCGAGTGATCGTTTTATGATTAAAATGATAAACTGTTTTAGAGCTATTTTTGTTCCGATTTTAATAATTTTTATAGAAAGTTTTGCTATATTATAGTTTATCTCGAATTTCGAGTGGGTGTCAAAATTACAGGAAACGTTGTCATGATTTTAGAAATTTTTTCTCCACGCATGTAGGTATATGGTGATAATAGTAACGGCGCTGTGTGTAGATAGAACTAAATACTGATGTAATCTAGAAAGATTTAGCATAAGAATTCAAATTAAAAACTAATTTATTCGTAACAAGTGTGCGCTCATAACTTTCGAAGCTTTCAATATTCAAATATTTGAATTTTTTAATAATCGTGTAACTTTCTGACTTCATGTTTAAGACTTTAAAGCATAATAGGTAAATAGGTAAATAACAAAACTTTAATGTTTCGAAGCTTGCGTATAATTAAAGATATTTTTTTGTTATTAACCAATAATTAGCACATCATGCACACGCCCTCAATTTTAATTTTGGAGCCTTTACGGATCCATGGCCAATAAAAATAAATAAATAAAAGAAATGATATTTTAATTGTTTTAAAAAATTGCTAAAATTATATTGTTAGTCAGAAAAAACACTTATACATTATTTATTTTACAATATCACAAAACAAAAAATTTTTTAAAACCACATCATTCAATCCCCCCTCTCCCTCTGATCCCACGAAAATAAAACAATATTCTCCTCAAACTAAAACATTTTCCATTTCAACGCCAATATCCCGATAAAAAGTCAGAAATCAGAACCCACCAAACTCCCACCTCAACACCCAATTAATTCACCTCGGCCGCAAAACAGGCCGAATTCCACATCGTGTCAAAGCAGTCAAAACACGCGGCAACGCGTGATTCACGATATCCCAGCGGCGTATACAGTTTAATCTATATACCCCCAGCAGCTCGGCTGTGCTCGCTCGCGTACAATCCACGGGTCAAGCGTGCGCGTGTGTATATAACTCGAGTGGAGGTCAGTTGTAGATGTTTGCGCGCTGATTGCACTTGGTTGCGCGACGCGCGCGCGCGAGTGAGATGAGCGATAGGACGCGCGCGACGCGGAGGAATTTTTTGATGTTTTTCATCACGGAGTTGTCTGGGATTATCGAGGTATTTTTACATATATTAGGGTGAGTGAAGGATTGGGATGATTTTGGAAAATTTTCGAGATAAGTTTGTTGCGAGTGAGAGATTTTTTTCTTTGAGGTGCAATAACGTTCGTGTTCCTTATAAGACCGCAGATTTAGTTTATTGATTTTGAACGGGTAGAAAATTAGAGGATTATTTTTATCTTTAACTTGTAAGTACGAATGTTTAGTGCTTTGGCATGCATAATGTTAAAGATTAAGATGTATACGTTCAGATGGGAATTATATTATGTGATTTATGACTTTTTCTCTGAATGCCAATTCACGTTCGCTTATATACCCTGGTAGAAATGGAAATCATTTTTTGGGTATAGTAAATGGCTAGTTTGAAGCAAGGTGGCAAACAAAATTGACTCCAGTTTTCTACCATAAGATGTGACGTCTTTTTCAACCTATTTTTCAGATTTATTGGCTGCAAATAGGTATAGTCAAAATGTTGTTGGCATTTTAACATGCTAGTTAAAATAGCTAACCGATGAATTTAATGGCTTAATCTATGTAGTAACGAGCGATTTGTTATGGCGACGAGTGAGAGATATAGTCACGTGTCGAAATAACGATGTTGGTTTATATCTTATAGAATAAAGCTGTACGAAGACTACTAAATTTTGTTTGTATTCCAGTAAACTATCTCATAAAGGAGTTGACTATACTTACTTAACTAGTAGATTTATTTACTATTTCCACAGTTCATGAATACATACTTTATAAAAGGTGGTAAATAATCTTTTCTTCATAGTATGTGTAAAGTACGTCGATACGCATCGTTTTCGGTGCGATTTTCACAAATAGTGTGCGCAAAACTTCGCTTTATGCATACCATGTGTCAAAATTCAACTTTACACACTCAAACGATGCGACGACATGCCTTACTCATACTATAAAAAAAATATATTGTTTGCCACGCGGGCGAAATCTTCAATACTCGGTGCGTAAAGTTTAACTTTACGCTCTATAGGGTCGAAAACTACTATTGAAGATTTTTCTATCATTTGAAAAATTTCCATTTATATTTTGAGGTCAATTACTGAAATATCATAAATCAAAGAGCAAATAAGCACGATTTCCCATAAGTACCTGTGTTAACGAATAATGAAAAAATTAATATCATAATATCTCGCTTCACAGGCAATGAAGCGCTCTGAAATTTTAATTGGAGTATTTTAAAATACACTAATTAAGAAGTTAGTGCTAGAATGTTGTAAACTACCTTAAGAGTATAAGTTTTACAATATATGATTATGATATTTTAATGTGAAGATTTTGAGGTTAAGGCCATTATAAAATGGGAGATGTTGATGAGGAAAAAGCGTTGTGTTTAAGAACTAGCCATTTCCAATCGCCAGTTTCTGTAATTAATTACAGAATAATTAATTACATTTTTTAATGTAAAAGAAGATATAGCCATTTTTACAACTAATCAAGGTCTAAGAATTATTCAATTCGTAAACACACACACACACACTTTATAAAAATAACTATTCTGATAATATATTAATTGAAACTTCGATGATAATAATTAAGTAGCGTATGAAGTACTTACTCTTATATGTTAACTAAAAACGGAACCTAATAAAAAAATCGTCTTTGAGCGTTCTTTTACATGGATCTGAAATTTGCAACTTTGGGTGCAACGAAATGAAAAAAATGTTATTTTGCTTCATGGTTATTGGTTATACTAATTAATATTAATTTTGTGTGTAGATTTAGTGTTTTATAGAATAAAATAACTTTATAACAAAGGTTTAAATGAAATTTCCATTGTTTAATAACTTTAATTTATTGTAAGAAATTACTTCGTTGCATTCCAACGATGCAAACTTCAGACCGATTCTTTTACTTTATGTTATTTTTTAGTTACGACTTTCGAATTTACACATACTTCTTTAGATAAGAAAACAAAAAAGAATCTCGGATCAATTTTTTTTTTCAGCAACGCATAATATATATCTTGTCATGCTCGAAACAATGCCGAAGGTCCCGCAAAGAAAAAATGTATAATTCCTTGGACATCATCTTTTATTCCCTGATGCGCGCGCTCGAGTTCCGTAAGTGTTTTCGTGTCTAAAAGCGGTATCTTTAGAAAACTCTTATTTTTCGCGGAACAAAGAGAGGCTCGATCGATATACACACACGCCCGTTGGGTAATAGATGGCGATAAGCTTCGAAAGTGTCGTAATTTAACGCGACGAATTCGACGCAGCGATAAGAAACGCCTCAGCTGCGGTTCGTGAAATCACCCGAAAAAAAATACAGTTTTGCAGTTTTTTAATTAAAAATGAAAAGAAAAAAAAACAGATGCAAGTGTGGATTGCCAATTGTCGATAAGTGATTGGTGAAATCAAAATGAATTCGGAAGCGAATGGGTGCCAGTTTGGCACTAGAATAATATTTTTCTCCGAAATAACTCATTCAAGCGTATAGCTTTGACCATGGAAACATGGATCTCCCGCGAGCTCGTGTCGTTAAAACTTGGACGAGTGCCGAAGTCGATATGAATACGCAAATTTTCCGTCCTGAGAGCCGAAAGGAGCCGAGCGCATGATTATATTGCATATGCGTGAAAATACCGCTTTGTATATTCGAAATCTCACGTTTTCTTCGCAGAAATAGTTTTTTCTCTCAGCTTTAACGCTCCATTTTATTTGCTGTTTGTAAACATCGTCTCATTTTCTCAGAAAACTGCGAAATATTTTTCTTTTCAAGCGTCACGCTCGCAGACATTCTTCGCTCTGGATTAACAAGCTCGAGGTCAACTCTTATCTCATTGTCACGCCAATAATACGCACCTAATAACACACAATTGAAGAGACTCGGCAAAAAATTGCAAACCGCTGCTTTTAGAAAAAAAAATTCTTCAAGCATTCTCGTTCATTACCATATTAAAAACTCCTCAGACTTCGAACACTGTCGAACAACCTCGCACAATTCCACTGATGCAGAGAACAAAAAGAAACACCTGAATCACGATGAGCGAGCAACAGCAGCCCGAGGCCTCGAAACTCAGTGCTTCCTCTTACGAGCCTCCCGATAAAGCTGCTGCTGCTGCTGCTGTCGCTGCTGCTGCCTCCGCCTCCTGCAGAGCCTTTATCGCCTCCTCGCGCGAGCGACGGCAGGATTATCAATCGCGCGCCGCCGCGGCGCCTCATCAGCCGCGGGTCAAGTGCGCGCCGCCGAAAAACGATCATCCAGCAGCCGATGATGACGCGCAATTATTATTATTATTATCGTTACCGCGCGATTATGGTTATATCGTCGTGATGATGCCTCCCATGCAGGCCGCGTCGGGCAGAGCGCGAGCGACATTAGTCATACTCTAATTCCACATGCCAGCAGAGCATGAGGCGGGCACGCACACATGGACATACGCGCGACTCCGGCTTTATTTATAAAACTGCTCTATGCGACGACGACGACGACGATGATGATGATGATGGGGGCACGCAGGAGAGGAGGAGAATGACAATTACATAGTGGTCGCACTGCATTCCCCCCCGCACGCGCGCGCGCGCGTTAAAATTATCTCCAGCGATGTACGCGTATATATAGGCAAAAGTGCGTATGTAAACGGACGTATAGAGAGGGAAGACAGACAGAGAAACGAGTCGCTAGGATATAGAAGAGCCTCTCTAACCTCTATAACCTAAAAGAACCGCGCGGGTGTCCCTGCACAGCCGGGCGATGACGATGGGGTTTTGCGAGGCGGCGTATGTTAATACACGCGCGAATCGGCGCACCGACGTCGCGTATACGTAAACACAAAAGTGTATTATACACTAACCTTTTACCTCGGGCGACCCTTTGTCCACTGTGCGCCTATAAAACCACTCCGCTTGGACACCGCACACACTGATGATAATATAAGTAATCGCACAACGGTATAATAGTGACGGCGGTTCACTTGTACACTCGCGTATAGCACTCACTTTTTTTGACAGCGCGATAGATCGTTACTTACTCGCGCGAGAGTAACAACAAAAAGCGCTGAGAGCTGAGGCACCGCGAGAGCTGAGATGAGCTGAGTTTGCAGTGTGTGTGTGTGAGTGCGGAAGGGGTGTAGGTACGCGCATGCGGGCGAGAGCGCCGGTGGATGTGGGCGGGGGATACGCGCAGGTTGGTAGGTACTTCGAATGGTATTGGAAAAGTATACATTAATAGCAGGTGTGAAGTTTGACTTTTCGGGGTTTATGTGGTAGCTATATAAGTACGGTCCGGGATGAATTTTTTTGTTATAAAAGTTTTTAAAGCAATCGTGAAAAAATTTCAAAAAGGATGGGAAATGATCGCGGCTTATAAATGTGCGTTGTTCAGCATGAAACATTACCTATGAGTTTTTTTGTTGTGAAGGAATGCTCAAATATTGCAATAATACATGTTTAGAAAGAAGTAGGTACCCGGAAATTTATATTTTTCGGTATTTTTTACTACCGTGGACACACAATAAAATGTGTAAATAAATGCTGAATATGCGGTGTATTGTGGCATAATTATTTTACGTTGTTAAGCGTATTTGTAATGGTACACCATTTAACTTATTAGATTACATTTTTTACGTTTCGTTGTGTTTAGTTTTTTAACTAGAATTTTAATAACTATAAGTTACCTATTTACTTTATTACTCTAACTACGTTATTGATAAACACGTTCATTCATTACTTTTACATACAAAGTTATTTACATGTGTGAATGAAAGTAAAAGTTAATTTTGGAAAATTTATTCTTAAAGATGCTTATAATAGATACAACTCAGAATAGGCGACAGCACATTTCGGTGAAAAAGATCTTAATCTCCGAGCCTCCAAATAGAGACGTTTACTCTAAACTCGTTTGTCTGACCAGATGCGTCACTTATCTACTCTACTGCTGGACTCGTGGATATTTATGTTATACTCTGCAACGTTGCGTCAAGTTTCGTCGCTTTGTTTTGCTGAGCTTTCTAATTCCACATGACTCACGCTTTTTATACCGAGTAAATATTTTTTTCGGACTGAAAACCGATAACAGAATCGTTTCATAAAAGACCTACTTATATACGTTCTCTGAGAAAAATAGAATTGTGCCGAAGTGTCACAATTAGTAATTTTAATGTTTTCTTTGTTCGATGAAAAGTAGTCCAACGATTTTATCGTAAGTATTTCATAATGATATGCGTAAAAGCAAAGGAAAAGAAACTTTAGAAAAAATGTTAAATTATTTAATGAGGAGATGTGCGAAGAAGACGCTTGTAAGAACCTCGTTTAAATTTGTTAAAAGCTAGCGAAAATCTATTCGCGTTTATCGTAAATAGTACGATGCTATTATGGATCACAAGGTTAACATTCTGAAGCTGAAATTAGATGCGATTCGGATACCGATACCGACTTTAAATGGCATTACTTGGTTTACTTATTTACTGCTTTAGAGAACGCAGTAAACTATTTAACCAAATTTTTTTCTAATAATTACTCGTTATTCATTTCATGTATGAATACTTGTTACTGTAAAATTGATTATTAGAAATCAGTTTTAAAAAAATACTTTATAGTCATTTTAATTTAATAGTAGAATTGAAGATTAAAAACATTATATAGAATATTAAATTTACCTTGCCAAAAATTAAAAAACGATTTCATTTCTTGAACAATCTTATTTTCCTACGTTTACGTATTTTTAATTATATACAAACTATTTTTACAAATTGTAACCTCCAGTTTAAGAAGCAACATAAACAAACAAACAAAATTAGCATAAAATTAAGTAACAACGTTCAGTGACATAGTAATGAACAACAGGTTTTTCATAACAAACAAATAATTTAATACTTTGTTCATGTTCATAATAATTGAGCCTCATTACATAGTAAGGAATCGTTGCTGCTTTTTAGATGATTAATATGGTAAAAATGAAAATAAAATTAAATATAATGAGATAATAACGAAAAGAAAACTCGCAAAAGTAATATGACATCCATTTTTATTTTTTACGAAAAGTATTTTTATTTTTAAAAGTAGAATTAAAGCTATATTACAACTATTATCGAGGAAAGCTTCTGCTGCTAAAGATCAGAGAGAAATATTTTCTTCTAGGTTGTTTATTTTACATACATTATACAATCGTATAAATGTCTTGTTGTATTTACAACGAATTTCATTTTTTCTTTTTTTTTTAAGTAAATAAATCGATAGAGCTTCTTAACATTCAATAGATAATAAAAATTGCCAGACTAGCTGAATACATTCGAGCATATTTTTTTTTCTTGTTACGGTTAAAATTACAGAATTTGTACAATTTATTCAGAATTCAAATTATTTCTGGAAGATTCTAGCGCAGGCTGTGTTAACGACAGATACTGCTGATATCGATGGTGCTATTGCGATGGTTCGATGGACTTTGGTACTCTAGTTGCTGACTTTCTTCCTGAAAAATATGATGGCGGCTTCAACTATATGCGAATTTCAATTTCCTAAATTTCACTACGTAAAAAATTTATATAAATACTATAAATTCTTTCCAATTTTCGTTTTCAAATCGGATAGGAAACTATATGCATTAAAGGATGCCCTCACATAGCAACTTAAAATTAATTCTATAATTATAAATATATTCTTCACGAAGTAATACTCTTTCGCGCGACTATAATAGTTACGATATTTCAGTCGTTACTGCAATCTTTAATTACTATATTTATTATAATGATTGATTAAGATAGATCCATGGCTCAAATACTGGAACCTCTAGGCATGTTTATGAAATAATATTATGAAATGGTAAAAAAGAAAAAAAATATTATTTTCTCTACAAAATTCTCCCAGTGGCCTGATTTGAAAAATTGAAAAAAATTAAAAAACACAATTTCGATGAGTTTTTATTTTTTTAAAAGAATTATTTAATTTGCACTACCAATCAAAATTTAGATCTTAAATTATTAAAACATTATTATCGACATCTGTACAATTATCTTACCGATAGCCAAGGATGGTCTAATACGTCTTCCGCGCTGAATCGTAGATCCGGCTGTGCCTGTAGCATATTTGAAATAAGTTCTTTGGCTGGTTGCGAAATGCTGTCCCAATAGGGCGAGGGAAATTCGTACTGCCCGCTGAGAATCTCTTCGAATAGCTTTTCCTGTTCGTTGTCCGTCGAAATAAACGGCGGGAAACCGCATAGGAGAATGTAGAGTATTATGCCGGCGGCCCAAACGTCGATCTGGAATGATTAATTGTGTGCTTTTAGTTTACAAATATTTTGTTATGCATAAATGTATTTTTTACCGATAAACATTTGAGCAATTATTGAATTATCGGATACTTTTTACTAATTGAAAACGGGTTGTGAATTTTTCTTTCCACTAGGTTTACGTGTGACACATTCATTTCGTGCGATTTTTTTTCATTTTACTTATTTAAAATAGCATCCAATTTTAATTGTTCCAGCTAATCCTCTTCCTCTATACAATTATCGGAATATTTACATTCATCAGAACTCAAACTCAAGAAATTTTATTAATTTTTTTTTTCAATTTTGAAATACAGTGAAAGTGCTTCTTCATTGTCAAAAATAAACCCGTTAATACTATAGTAACTGAAATGATCTTAAAATCTTACAGAAATCTAAAAATTCTTTGAAATTTTGTATATTATTTTGTATAATAGAGTACGGATGTTTCAGATGTATCGTGTCTTAAAATGAACTTCCTAAAATTCATGAGCGTTTCAGAAAATTTTAAAGAAGCACACGACAATACAATTATATACATGTTCTGCTTTGCAGAAAAAACACCTCGATTTAGTATCAATTTTCAATATAACGATTTTTCTCCTTCAAGAATTTATGTAAATGATAACTAGAAGCAGTTGAACTCAAGTAGCATGTGCGATTTCTCATTGAAAAACAATGCCATCCAGCTCTACCCTGCGTCTCGACTCACCTTGAGACCATAGCCGACCTCGGCGAGTATCTCGGGTGCGACATACGTTGGTGTGCCGCAGATAGCGTATAAAGGCTCCTGGACGACCTGCGCCAGGCCGAAGTCGGCAAGTTTGAGACACTGTATCCGCTGACCGGACAGCTGGACCAGCAGATTTTCCGGCTTTATGTCGCGGTGAACGATGTTGTGGGAATGCAGGTAGACGAGCGCGTCGCACAGGTGACTCACCATCACGCGCGCGTCTGCCTCCGAGAACTTGGTTGCCGTGACTAGCGCGTCGAATAGGTCGCCACCCTACGGAGACAGAATGAGAAAGTGGATTAGCAGTTGATAAGTTTGAAGTTTTTCAAATTATTATTAATTGTACGGTTGTTGAATGCGTTTGTAATATAATTTATATGACCCTTAATAATGTCTTGACAGTAAGTTCTTTCTATACGTGATTTATCTTACATCAATCTATGTATAGTATAAATAGCATATAAATATAGACAACTGATCAATAATATATTTGCTGTCTCAGTTGATTTATTTTCAGATAATTTAATTAGTTAAATATTATCATTATTATTATTATTTAATAACTTGTTTATGTAAGAGTCCGGTGACTTTTTCGTAATAACTACTTTCTATGTTATCTATTATACTTATTTGAGAATAGAGTTTAACTGGATAATTTTTAATTACAAAGGTTCTATAGTAAACATTATATAGTATAACAAATGACAGTCTATGGACAATATCCAAGTTTAAAATGGTGAGTTATATTTGTTACATCTTGCATTAATCGTTATTATTAATATAAGGATTATTAATAACAATATGTTACTATCAGACAAATCTTCTTAATTAATCTTCGTGTTATTTATCATACCTTCATTAACTCCATTATTAAAAATAGATGATCATTGGTTTCCTGTTCCTCTATCAACCTAATAATATAGGGGTGACAAAGTTTACGTAAAATCGCAACTTCCCTGGCGAGCATAGCTTCTTTTCCTTGGCACTTATATTTGTCTATGATTTTGACGGCGTAAGGTGTAGCGGTCGCTCTTAAAAATAAAATATTATACATTAAAAAA
>JAPYZP010002991.1:0-14206 GCA_030522985.1 Torymus sinensis
TAAAAGCTAAAATTTAAGCCCTGATTCGTTAAAAAATATTGATTTTTAAGAAAGTTACAAGCAATCAAAGATAGGGTACGAAAATGGTTAAAAATGCGAACCATTTAATCAGTTAAAATGAAGACAAATTTTTAACCATTTTCGACAAATTTATACACATTTGTATATATGACCATACACATTTATACACAGTTATATAGAGACATAAGTCATATATGTTTATATATAGTTTTACATGAAAATATATATAATCATATATAACTATATACAAATGATTTTTACGCGGGTAAGCTTTAAAAATAAAAAATCAAATCTATTATCTAAATCTAAATAAGTTATCAAATCTAAATTGTAAACTCGGCACTATTTCTTTTAACGTGGCTCACCACCGACCTTCCTAGTCAAAGCAGTGTTTAATGAAGCGGTTACCAAAAATATAAAAAAAAAATAGTTGTAATGTGATTTATTTATTTAAAATGATAGAGATAGTCAATGTATTATAAATAAAGTGTATTAACATGTCTGACATAACCTTTTTCTCAAAATGTCGATATTCTAGAAACTACACTGAGAGAAGAATATTTTTATAGTTAACATATTTATCTATTTGATTGGAACTACAATATTGTAACTATTACAATATCCTATATTTGAATAGGGAAGATTTTTACGGTAATACCCAATATAGTAACTATTACAATATCAATGTTTACCAGTAAAATATTGTAAGTTAAATGTTACAATGCGTACATTTGGACATATCTAAACATATGTATGTTAATAGTTACAATGCCATGTTAACAGAAACCAAATCGTTTTCTCAGTGTAGATATTGTTACTAAAAACAATTGTTGATAAGTTACGGGAATCTTTCTTGTTTCTCAACCGATTTCAGTTCTGAAGGTCTCATTTTGTTCGTTAAGTAATTTCACGGGGACTTATCACAGGAAAAATTCAAAAATATCCATAACTCAGAAAGTTTTAGCTAATTTTCATATAAATTCATCCACGAGCTTAACAACAATATATTTTAATTGGCTATAACTTTCTGTGTTATAAATAATTTTAACTTTTTCTTGTGGCAAGTCCCCGTGAAATTACTTAACGAACAGAATGAGACCTTCAGAACTGAAATCGGTTGAGGAACAAGAAAGATTCCCGTAATTTATCAATAATTATTTTTATTGACAATATTTAGTTTCTAGAATATCAACATTTTGAGATAAAGGTTGTGTTAAATACACTTTATTTATAATACGTTGACTATCTTTATGATTTAAAATAAATAAATCACATTACAACTATGGTTCTTTTATAATATTTTAGGTAACCTCTTCATTTAGTACTGCTTTGACTAGGGAGGTTGGTGATAAGCCACCTAAATCATGCACTAATTTCAACGTAATGGCGATTTTAAAAAGAATAGGGCCGAGTTTACAATTTTTCTTTGATATTTACGGCCAATACAACCTTAATGAGTTAGTTGCTTCCATATGATTTTTTGACCTATCTGATAACTTTATTATATACATCTTAGAATTACTATACTAGTACTTTATATACACCATAGTGAGTGTGTGTGTGTATGTGCATATACATATAAATATTTACAGACATTCATGGGTCGATAATGCTGGACGAAGCTCATTAGGCGACATCAATGGTGGGACTGCAGAATTAGACAGTGCAGGATCATCTCCTGGCGTACAAAGGGTATTTAATTATTATTTAATTACCTATTTTAATGACTTTTAGAAATAATATAAAATTACACATTTTACATAAAAAGTAAGCATTAAAGTAACAATATTAATGAGATTATCTGAATGAACTCAAACTAAATTTTTATGCAAAAAATCTAAAATAAAGTTGAAAGACTTTATTTCTGCTTAAATATTTATATTTAAACAATAATTTTTACAAAAACTTGATCGAACTGTAAAACAAAGGTATAAAATTTAAGAAAAAGTAAGAAAATATAAGAAAATATAAGAAAACGTAACTATTAGTACGTTTTTTCTGGTTTTCCGATGGTTTCTATGTTTTGTTTGACTTTTTTGCGTTTTAATACAATTTGTTGTGTTTACGTTTTATTACTTTTTTAATCTATAGTCTTAATTGAAAAATTATTTTAGAGTTTTTTTTTTACATTTTCTTATAATTTCTTAATTAAAAATATTACTTATGTCGACTGCATTATAATTTCTTACATTTACATATATCAAGATGCGCGGGATCGCTTAGAAGACAAGTATAGAAAAAGCCTGAGGGTCGACCGCTATACACCTTCTTACATTTTATTACATATTCTTACAAATATTTATGTTTTAATATGTTTGTTTATATTTCATGAAATTTTTTCTACAAATGTATAACTTAATAAAAATTATACAATTTTTTTTCATTTTTTCTTAAATTTTTTTTTCGATTTTTAACATTTTTCCACAGTTTTTCATATTAATAGAAAATACAATGTAATATGTAAAAAAAATTTTAAATGTAACAATTTGTATTCAAATGTAAAATTATGTAAGAAAATGTGGACTGCTGTAAAAAAATGTAAACTTTTATAGTTTCTTACAAATGATGACATTTTCTTACGAATTTATAAGTTTTCTTACATTTATGTTAAAATAAAATAAGAAACGAAAAATTATAAAAAAATGTAAGAAAAGGTAATGAAATGTAAGAAACGGTAAGACGATGTAAGGAAATATAAAAAAAAACGTCCGACATCTGTCATTAATGTATGACTTTTTACATTTTCTTACGATTTCTTACTTTTTTGTTACATTTTTTCACACGTTGTCAACATTTCCAATTTTTTCTACGGTGTAGAGAAATAACATTCAAGTTCAGTTTTATTTTAGACATACCTATGTATCGTTCCACTCTAAAAGTAACCCCCAATTCACTCCCAACTTTTGTTTTCATCTTTAAAGAGAAATTTATTTATCAACTAAAAATAAGTCAAAATTGAGAAACATAGAATCTGTATGATATGATATGATATGATATGATTAATCCATGTATACATTACAAACAATCTTTTTACAGTAGTTTCCCTGTCTGTGTTCCCCTTGTGTATACATAAATCCATATGTGTTCTAATGTTTCTGTTTCTACTTCACAAAACCTGCATTTATCATTAACGAATCCCTTAGCTTTGGATCTCCCTACACTGCTGCATCTTAACCTTGCCCACTGTTCTTTGGTTTTCACAGAAGCGCGAGTTGTCAGCTCTGTGCCAATTTAGTTGCGATTCCTGATCTATCTTAGTTTTTAACCCTGGCTCCCGCTTTATCTCTGCCTCCTTTTTCAATTCTTTCCTTATTATCCAGTCTAGCTCCTCGCCATCCCCTACCCCTTCAAATGCTTTCTGTAAACTAATACCCCACTTCGTTGGCAGTTTATGCTTTATCCCTTTTAATTCTTTTTCAGGCATATTTTGGGTCATCTCTCCTCTTCCATCTTCGCTACCTATTCTAGATAGTTTCCCACCCTTCTCCTCGTTTCTACTTCTAAGCTGCACCTCCCTGCCTCCAGTCTCCATATATACGATGGTGTGTTTTCGTTCAACCCCATAGCCATTTTCGTGTACTTACCTTGTACCTCTTCCCATCGATCCCAGCCTCAAATTTTCGCTCTGTATAAACACCCTGATTTGACTATAGTATGCAGTAAATACAGCCTTCTACTTAAATTATTCAACCTTGCTCTTTTCCACAGCCCCCATACGATATCTATTATCGCTTTTTTAACCTTCGCCGCCATTCTTTTTATGTGCAAACTGTAGGCATTCTTCGTCGAGAACTAGAAGCCTAAGTATTTATATTCCTTCACTACTTCTAGCTCTTTTCCCTTATAAAACCATTTATCGCTTTTCTTCCTTCTCCCTCCCTTTTGAAATACCATAATTTTCGTTTTCTCAGTATTTATGCTCATCCCATTTCTGTCACTAAACTTCTCTAGGTCTTTCAGCATGCTTTGCAGCCCCTCCTTTGAATCTGCTATTGCAGCAATGTCGTCTGCAAACTTGAGGCAAAATATTTTTTTGTTACCCATTACCGTACCCCCCTCATTTCTTTTTTCCCACATTTCATCTAGATTCTCCATGTAAACGTTGAATATTGTTGGACTCATCGGGCAGCCCTGTCTTACCCCTCTTCCTGTTCTAAACCTTTCTGTTAGGCCCTCTGTTATAATCTCGTTTTCTGTGTTCCTGAGATCCCTTTTATCACTTCCAAAAATTTTCCTTTCACTCCCTTCTTTTTTAATTTATCCCATAGTATTTCTCTACTAATTAAATCGAATGCCGTCCTATAGTCTATAAAGATCACGTATAACTTTCCCCCCTTCATCTTGGTCTTATTATTAATAATACTATTTAATACGAAAATATGGTCCCTCGTACCTCTTTCTTCTCTGAATCCCGTCTCCTCTAGCCATTCTCTCAAACGATATGCCATTATATTTGTAAGCAGTTTATATCCTACATCTAGCAGTGATACACCCCTATAATTCTTGACTTCATTTTCGTTTCCACTTTATGTATAGGATATATTCTTGCCACCTCCCAACCTTCTATTAATTTTCCGGTGTTAAAAACTCTGTTCAATATTGCTACTAGTTCCTTGACCCATGCCATTGGCAGTTCTTTTAGAAATTTAACCCTCCGCGGATATCCCGGTTATCTCCAACTTCCTCCCCATTTTCTTCCTCCGTGTCCCTTCCCCTCTCCGTGTCTGAGCTATTTAGTTCCGATACCCCAAGTAGTTTTTCGAAATGATCATTCCATTCTTGTTTTTAATGTTCGTTCCCTTCCGGCTTTTCCTTGGTCTAAAAAGGACCTTATGGCGTTCCAAAATTCCGTCATGCCCCTACTATTTTCTACCCTTTTCCATTTTTCCTCCCTCTCCTCTTCCTTCTTTCTTTTCCTGGTCTGTCTTAATTTCACCCTTTCAGCTTTCAGTTTTTCCCTATCCTCTTCCTTGACACCGATTTGACACATATTTTTAGCGCCTTCCATGTTTTATTTTTATTCTTTGATATTTGCGTCTCTTTCTATTAATGTACCGCCTCCATTTCTCCACTATCTAACCCTTCTCCTCGTTTCTCCATTGCATTCGTATATTCTATACTTTTATCTACAGCTCAATCTAACTACCTCGCTGTTATTTTCTCCTATTCCGTGTTTTCCCTGTTTTTGCTGTTCTTCCCTGCTCCCCTTTAAGGTAGATTCTACCGGTAGGTGATCCGAATCGATCCTTGCTAATATTTTCATTTCCTCAACCACGCTACCGCCTTCGCTTTCAAGCTCGATAGCTAAGTTGATTACCGATTGGCCTCCATCCCTCCCATACGTTAGCTCCCCTGAAGTTTTGCTCCCCTGAAGCTCCCCCGGAAGTTTTTCCTGATTCCTACTCCTGAACCCCTCGCTTTGCCCTGCCTTTTTTTATTCTCTCTAACTGCTGCCTTCATTATCCATTTGAAGTTTTTATCTGATTTAGCATTCCATTCCCCTTCTTTACTTTTTTCTACCCACGTTTCTATATCTACCCAGCCCTACAATATCATAGTTTTTAAAGAAATTTCTTAATCCTAATATTTTCCTCAGACCTGCAATATTCCATGAGATTACCCATATTTTACCCTCATTTGATCTAACATTATTCTTGTCGAAATGTATTATTATCCTGTTGTTCGAGCCGTGCTTCCGATTCGTCCCAAACGTACCATTGTCCTTCGAAATTTTTTTTTTATACCCTACTCGCGTTTCTATCCCATACTTTTTTCCTCCTCTGCTACCTCCTCTAACCATCTTTGTATTTCTGTCTCCCGCTCCGTGTAATCGTCATCAAGCCAAATATCAATGCCCTTCAGGTACTTTTTATTTTTCATGACTTTTATTTTGTTCTCACGCGACTCTAGTTCTAGAACTAGCCCTCCCCCTAGTACTCTAATTCTCTCAATGCAGATTATTGTTCCCATTTTATCCTTAATTATGTTCGCGATTTCCTCTTCAATTCCTGCTCCTACTGTTCTAATTCCCCTTATAAAAATGTTCTTTTTCCGCGTCTGTCTTTCCGCTCTTTCTTTTGTCTGCTCCTGTAGGCTTAGCGTATCAGGCATGTTTTTTATGTAATCTCTCTCCGTTCTTACCCTTGCATTATTATTGCTATCGTCATTTTCTACTACTGCCCCCCCCCCTTACCCTAGCTGTCCCCGTGTTACTATTTGCCAGAATCCTCTCACCACTTGTTAACAGTTTCCCTTGTTAACAGTTTCAAAATTCGAACTTCCCCCCGATACTTCACTCAGAACGTCGTCTTCCCTATCATTTTCTACTATTCCTAGATCACTTTTCAATGCATACAAATTTTGATTAGTTATATCCTCACTCATTTTAATCTTTAATATTTCTGCTTGTAGATCGTTTCTAATTTAGCGCAATTGTAATTTAATTTCGTTTTCCCCAACGCTTGTCGATTTTAGCTGGTTCTTCAGCTCCCTTACTTCATTTTCTAGCCTCTCGTTTTCTGTCTAGAATCTATCTAGCTGCTCTCTTATACCCTTGACTTCTCTTTCTATTTTGCCCCTATCTAGACTAAGCTCATCAAACCTATCCTGCAACCTTGCCAAGGCCTTTTGCCATCCGCCGCACGCATTTCCCTCCGCCCCTCCTCCCGTTATATCCCTCTCTTCTTGTATTGTTGAGTCGTCCGTTGCCGTGTCCCTCGTCTTTGGTTCTTCCTCGTCGTCCGATAGCCCGCCGCCCGCTGTTGTTGTATGTGTCTCCTCAACGTTCGCTGCTGATGGGCTTTCATCGGTCGCGTCATCTATCGTCAGGCTCATTTTCTCCGTGTGTGCCGTATGTGTATGTGTTGTCAATGCCGTCGTTGCCGCCGCTGCTGCCCTCTTGTCCCGCTGCTTCGTTCATGCCTGGTCCCCTCTCTTTTTCGGTCAATCTGATTCCTGCCTTATCATTGCCTCGGCTTTTCTCGTCTTTTTTCCCGCCTCTTCTTTATCCCTTGAGAGTGCTCTACTGTTTTTCCGCTTCCAAATATGATTTCAAATCCAACACTTTCCTTTTCCAGATATTTTCTTATTTTCAGAGCCTCCCCTTTTCCTTCTGTCGGTTTCTTCGGCCTCCCTCTTCCTCTTTCTTTTTGACCCAATTCTCCGCCTTCTCTGCTGCCACCGAGTTAGCCGAGTCGTTCGCCTCGTTATTGCCGGCTTTCGCGGCCATTTTTCGCTCACTCCTAACTTTACTTTCACTCTCCAACTTATTTTCTCTTTTCCTTCGGTTTTACCTGGCTTTAGGATAACACTTGTGCTTGGCCCATCCCCTTTGCACTTTCTTTTTGACTACTTTTCACTTGATTCTATGCCAAATATCCAGCGACCCGTACGCACGTGCTACCCCGTTCCCAGTCCAAGATGGCCATAGAATCTGTATATTCTTAAAGTTTGGAATTTACGAAAACTTTATTTACACAAATAAATAAATTTTAAATTATTTAATAATTTTGATTTTTTATTATCAACAGAAATTGCCCGGTGAAGAATTAACGTTCGATAGTATGAAACGAATTTTAACAGAGAATAATAATACTGAAGTTGTAGAAGAAGAAAAAAGAGCACAACTTTCACAGTTATTTAGAAATGCCTCATTTCAAGAACTTGTTAAAAAAACACAACCAAAAGTATGTTATTATACCTACGATTCATAGTACTTTTCGATACTAGTGCGAGCGAGATGATTCTCGTACGAGTGTGGTTGGCCGCCCAAGCGAAGCGAAGTTGAAAATTGAAAATTACATAAGTCGAGAATCACCTCTAGCACGTGTATCGAACAATATTTTTCAAAAACACGGACAGAAAGTCCGAAATGTCTCATGCTTACGTCCGGAAAGTACCAACTTTGCGCACTGAGTGTAGAAAATATTATTTTTTTTTAATCATCAGTAAAGATTTTATCGATCTTTCCAAGGCAGGGTAAAGAAAAAATTGGACTGTTTTTTGACCGCTGTCATCAAAAGGATATAATGATTTTAATCTGAGCTTGATGTTTTATCTCAACCTTAATGTTTGCCAACTACTCAGTCTTTTATATCAAGAAAAGGCCTTGTCCTTATAGTGATTACCATGCTTAGATTACAGTCATCAGACCTCCCTCTTCGTATGATGCGACGAAGGATGAATTTGCACTTTTGTTTGATTGGTTTAATATAACAATACTTGTATCCTTTCTCGTGAGGATGGCATTGTCTGCTGGAACGTTAAAGAAAATGCAGTCTTAATTTATCCTGACTCGGGAAGATCGATAAAACCTTTACCGGTAACACAGGCCTACAAAAAGAAAAATGTGATATCCGCCAGAGACTATATTACCATATTTCCATATATCTTAGTCTCCTAAACATATTTCCAAAGTCAGAATTGGTCCCTTGCGTCTGGATTTCGAGATATTTTACGTATAAAAATGTTGAGATATCTTATAAAACTATGGAAAAAATGTTGCTTTTTCCTTCACTTTTTTTATACAATAGTACATTGTACAACTAGGGGAGAAAGTTAAATTTTTATAACGAGGATTATTGAGCACGAGGGATACACGAGTGCTGAAACTCATCATCCGAGTCTGAAAAAGTCAATTGCTCCCTTGTTACAAATCGTACTTTTTTTAATAAGTACAGGAATAGGATACTTGTTTGCATGAAAAGTGGAAGGCTTCGGCTCGGGTGCCATTTATATGCGATCTGAGGGATTCTTTACTTACTTCCGTGGTGCATATACTAATTTTCTCCACAAGGAGCGTAAAATGCGTAGGCTGTTTTTTGCCCGTAGGGGGGTACAGTACGCACTTTACGCGCCGTGTGGCGCAAAAGTCTTTTCCTCCCGCTACTGCGGTAAACCTCGCTAGACGTTCGAAATACTCGATTTTCTATTCACTTTTCTGTGCAGGAAAAGGTCCTTTTTCATGCACATGTTGAAAAAAATAATGTAACAGTTCTCGTGCCTTTCAAGATCAACTTCGGATCATTCCTCTACAATTTTTTTTTCTGTTTATGATGTAACTGCGTAAATGTTGATAACTCACATATTTAAGGCGATGTTAGGTCCAAAATTAACCCAATTTCATTATTTAATAAATTAATATTCAAACGTGTATTTGGAAAACTAATTCTGTCAGGCGCTCTGTATGTATCAATACTATGCTCTAAAAATTTTTTGAGTGTTTTAAAACTTGATCAAAATTATACAAATGCAGATTCCTTCTTATCGACATTGCGGTTTTTATTTAATTAAATAAATTCTGAGTAGGTTTTTGGAAAAACAGGTCTGTCAGGCGCTCCGTATACGTAAAGTCTATACTTAAAATTTTTTTTGAGCAATTCTATTAATATTTACAAAAGATGTAGACTTTCTAAAATTATGTGGGTATTCACATTATCTCTGACATAGGAATCATGTTTGGGGAACCAAAATTCATGGAGATACGGTGGTTTACTCTATGGGCAATACCATTTTTTTGTGGGCCTTTGTAATTAACAACCAACAACGGATAAACTAAATACACAGCGGTCTCTTTAATAATAATTAAATTTGTGCTTTATCTTTTTTTATTATTTATATTCTTTGTTGCAGCACGATGTTTTGCAAAATAAATTGTCTGAAATTTTCAATGCTTTAATAATTGAACCAAGAAGCCAATCACTACCAGGTGGTACTCCAGATGCCAAACCAAACCAAACACCAGCTTATGAAATACACTTTCCAGAATTATTCGTTTACTAATTTTAGATTTTTTAGTTTTAAATAATATTACTTCCAATTTGGATTAAAAATTGATAATATTTCTTAAAAATGTAAGAGACAAGTATCCATGGATCTAATGGATACAAAATTAGAAACTCGATTGTAAATATAAATAGTAGATATCTGTTGATTTTTTTTAAGTTCAATACAGTGCACACATGTATTTACTATTTAGAAAAAGAAACAAAATGTTGATTCTGAATAAACACTATTATATTATACAAGTAATGTATATTATATTTTGTAAATAATGTACTTATGTATATTGTATAAGAAAATATGATTCGAAAATGTAATGTAATTTAATTTATTAAGTAATGACTATATATATCTGTATGTTAATATTCTAATGTTGGGTATAAAAATGGTTACATTATAGTCTATAGGCAATGATTACCTTCCCATATGCAACATTGTGTTTACTAAATAATCTTTTATAGATATTGATTTGTACATAGAGGTGAAAATTCGATATAAATGAAGGAACATTGTTAAGAAATCCATTTGTTTAAATAAATAAGGAAGCAATATTTTTTGTATGCAAAATATTTTGTTATAAAAATTTATTATTTTAACACGAAATTTTTCTATAAAGTACTTTTATTACAACCCGTGCGTAAAGTGTTTTAATTTAAAACAAGCATGCTCAAAAATGTCACTTAACGTACGAAGTGCCATAAAATAATGTTCGATACTTGTGATAAATATGATTCTAGCTCGAGTGTGAGTTCGTCGCCCGAGCGAAGCGAGGGGCTGTCTGTATCGAAAAGTACTGTTACTAACTATAAGTACGTAAAACTCGATTTTAGATGCCTGTTTAGCGTGCGAAAAGTAATACCGCTTTTTTCACTAGTACGTGCTAGTGCGCGAAGTGTTTTAATTTACGCAGTAAGGTAAAGGAGGGAGTACTGGGACAAAACCAATTTTGGGACCAGTAGGACAACGGTAAAAAACTACAATAAACGGTTAAGGCGATAAAAGCATTACTTCATTAGTATTCTTTATAATGTTAACTATGTAGTCACTTCGTTATTGTGTTGATTTACTTCTTAAATTAATGTATAACAAGATACAAACTTTTTGAGGTTATATTTCAGACGTGCAGATTGCGATAACTTTGTACCACTTTAGGTACCTCTCAATTTCCATATCGTAGTAGTGGGACACGTTTAAAAAGTATTTTCCCACTAACTGCGTCGAATTGGTGTCCCACTACAGGTCTCAAATAAGTTATCGTGTCCCACTAAACTAGTCAATAGTTATTTTCTTTTAATACGGTTATTTCAATATACCAACAACGGCAGAAAGTATCTTTTTTTCTTAAAGTAAACCTTGAGACACGAGCTATCTGCTGAGGTAATTAGTTTTCATGTATTATGCTTAGTTTTGACAATAGAAAAGATTATAAAAAAGTATGGTCAAAAGTGTCCCACTACTACCTACTTTACCTTAGTGTGTAGAGTAGAAATTTTAAGCACTTGCGCGTTAAGTAAACACTACGTATGCACTTTTGAAAATAATAAACGGGTATTTGGGATTTGACATCCATCCAAGATGGCGCGAGTTAGTCAGCGCATAACCTGTATATTGGGCTCCAGATGGCGCTAATGGCTAACCTGCTGTGGGGATAAGACACCCACAAGTCTCCTCGTTCCAGGAATAGGAAGGATAGAAGAGAGAAATGAGAAGAGCCGGGAGTAGCTATAATGAGATTTTATTAGTGGTGTACTGGGGAGTACAGCGGACTCACGTCCGCACGCTCGTATAGACTCGAGCAACGACTGCGGCCGCGGCGCGCAGGCCGCTTCTCGCCGAGCGCAACATGGCCGCTCCCCCCACTCTCTCCCTTAGAGAGAGAGAGAGAGAGAGAGAGAAGATCGCAGTCGCAGTCCCTACACTGCGCCATCTTGCTTTGCTGTATATAGATATACTTTAGTATGTATTTTAATTAGCTACCCAGGCGGAAATAATAACTGAAAATAACTGTTATAAACTGCAAATAACTGTTAATAACTGCAAATAACTGCTAATAACTGAAATAAACAATTAGGTTTGAGACAGTATTAGTTTTTTGCAGTTATAAGAATATTAACAGCTATTTGCAGTTTCATCAAATAAATGCTGTAGAAACAAAGGTGCTATCAACCGTTATTATCTGTTATAAACAGTTATAAGCAGTTATTAGCAGTTATTTGGAGTTATTTGCAGTTTTCTTAATAATAAATAAAGTTGTTATTATAGCGAAAAAATTATTTCCCCGCTGGGAAGGAAAAGATCCAATACCGGCTTATTCGCGATTACTCACGCTCGCGGCCGAGACACACGCACTCGCACATTCTCGTACCTCTCACACACCTCTCTCGTGCAGGATTGACGCCGTGCCTCTCGTCCTTCACGGCTTCTACGTGAAGCCGTGATGGCACGGATAGCGGGATAGCACTCGGTCTCTCTTTCTCGCACTCACGACATAAAAAACACCATTTTTTAATTGTTCAATGCTGACGGGAGGACTGTTTTACGCATTACATCTCTTGACTTGATGATTTTATTAATCCTGAAGAGGGACATATAAATGTCTGAAACGTTGAACAATACAAAAATGGTATCTTTTATTATTCCTAACTCCTGAATAATAAATACCAGAACTGGTAGTAAATTGGCCGTTAGCTTCAAGATCAACAATTTATAAAAAATCTACCATTACCTGCATTCTACAAAATTTAGTTATTAGCAGTTATTTGCAGTTATTAACAGTTATTTGCAAATCCTATTGTCGCTAGGGTATATATACAAATGTCAAATACCAATACTGCTAACTAGATATCTAACTTCGAGTTTCACGCACTCAGTTATACAAAGTAAAGTCGTATGGATTCTTCAAGGTGTGAATTCTTCTATCAATAACTATAATCTATACAGTAATATCGGACTGCAACTTAGGCAAAACGTAGGTATACTACATTTCTAATCCGGTTACTTTGATTAATTGAATAAACGATTGAATTTTTCCCAAAAATTATAGTAGGGAGAGCGGGGTACATTGCGCAGGTGGGTTAGTTGCCACACTATCGATAACTTATCGTAAACACGATAATATTGAGCCGCGACTCAGTCGTCATAAACACTGTGTAGAGTGACGAAGATTTTGAGAAAGTCAGAGATTCAGCTATTGGCAGTCAGAATTTATGTGAGGTTGTTTATTATCATATACCCAGAGTAAAATTTCTAAATTTTTGTTAAAAGTTTATTTATTGTATGATGAAGGTAAAATAGAAACACATCTATCATTATTACAGATTCTCCTGTAAGAAACTCTTGAGAAGCTTTAAATAACAAATTAAAAAGTTCAGAAACACGTAACTAATGTGTTAAACATGTAATATAATGTACATTCTCTACTGAAAAACCTCACAGTGGCGATACTAAGCTTGTCACTCAAACCCTTTCCATGGTACCGCCACTGGCCTATACGTGGCGACCCGCCGACTGCCTCCCATAAACAAGTTAACAATGTCAAGGGTACATATAAGACTGAGAGTCCACACTTCGATGATTTTTTAAGAGTCAAACTTACAAGGCAAGCCTTGATTTTGATATGGCGATTTAGCGCCAAACTAAATTAAATATACTACAGACATGCAAATAGTATTTATGGTAATTGTATAATGGAAATAAAAAAATATTTAAAATTTTTGTTATCATAGTTATGAGGGACCTACATGGGAGCTATGTGGAAAATACATGGGAACCATTGGAATCAAGGGAGGACCTCTATTATTTCACAAAGTGAAAAACTACTGGTAATAATAATTGCGACGTTATAACGAATACAATTTTTTATTTTATTATTTAGTTTTTTGAAAGTAAATAGTATATTGTCAATTTTTCCAATTAGAGTAAAATGTACTTTGCAGTTTTTTCCTTAGCACGGCAGTGCTGCATTGTCGCACCTTCAGTAGGCGGCAAATTATCTAGTTTTGCGGAACTTTTTAGCGCAGCCTTTTGGAAGTTTAGATACCGCTGTTCATGTAAGCTTTTTTTATCTTTGTTTGTTCCATACAATCGGCTAACTATTTCACATGCACTCGCAGCTAAAGCTTGAGGCGTCACATTGGAGTCGTAAAACTAGTGAGCTGTTGACAGAGGTGGTCGACAGTTGAATCGCTCCAGCCTTTTGCACAGTTTTTGGTGATTGCATTGCCTCCGAATTTTCTCTCACAGAACTTACTAGTGCATTTTTCGACGCTCTCTTCAAATATTGGATCCTCTTGCGGCCTGGATGTGGCCGCCCTACTGAAAAAAATCACATGAGATCTCACGTGTGATCTCATGCGTGATCTCATATGATATCTCACATGAGACTCACATGAGACTCATATGAGAC
>JAPYZP010002992.1:0-15239 GCA_030522985.1 Torymus sinensis
CGCGCGCGCCTTTTTCAGCTCTTTTCCCTTTCGACGAGTTCTCGATCTCATTGGAAATAGCCTCTCAATATCTACTACCAAATGCATATATCATAACGATTTAGTGCAACTTACGCGAGTGATGAAAAGTTTAGAGAGAGAGGGAGGGAGGGAGGGAGAAAACGAGGTCAGTAGCGTAAGTATCGACTTGCAAATGTATTTCCGGCCTTACTTTTTTACTCACTTTAATGTTTCTTCAATTTTCAAATACACCTAGACTGTTTTTTTTAGCTCAAAAACACTTGACTTTTGTCGATAAGAAAGTTAGATAAATTTAACAATGTATAATAAACATTATTATCGCGCGAGCGTTGATAGTTATTTCTTTGAATAGTTTCAAGTGGTATGTGTTGATGTAAAAGCTGAATAATAGAAAGTTTGGTCGAAAAAGAAGCCCAGGGGGAGGAGGAAGAAATTGTTTCCTAATCAAAACGACCTTCGGATCGATTACGGTCTTTGAAACCATGACCCACATTATATACGTTATTAAAGAGCGAATGTTATCAAAGAAGCTCTTGGCCGGCAAATAATAATTTCGCTATCTAATCTACATCTGCTCCGGGATGGCTGGTTCGGCTAAATGTTGTAATAGTAGCGAATGTAGGTACTTACGCGCAGGAGGCTGCCGATAATGTAGGTGCTGGAGGTTGGGCGGCTGGTGGAGATGGTGGTGGTGAGGTGGTCCCATCGCCGTGGGCATGCCGTGGCCGGGGTGCTGCTGGTGCGGCGAGTTCCCCCGGTGGTACTGGTTCGCCTGGTGCTGCTGCTGCTGCTGGTGATGCTGTTGCTGCTGCTGCTGTTGTTGCTGTTGTTGCTGCTGCTGCTGTGGGTGGAAGGACGGGGGCAGGAAGCCACTCGAGCCCGCGTACACCCCGGGACTGTGACAGCTCGACCTGCCTAGCGCTGTCGTTGGCAAAGTTAATCGAGTGTCGTTGATAGAGCTGCGTGCAGCCATCGTAGATATGCCTTACCTGCTGTGAGATGAGAGTGGTGGGAAGAGGCAAGACTCGCCTGCAGCGTCGAGTTGGGGTTGAGTCTTGCTTTCAAAAGGAGATTCGCGTCCTCGTTGCCGCCCGACGAAGTGCTCGACTCGACGTCGCTGACTCCGCTGTCGGCGGGACTCGCTGGCAGTGATCCGCTTCCTGCCGGGCCAATTAGTAAGACTTTATAGGTTAGCCGGAGCTTTTCGGCGTTTCTGCCAGAGAGCTGGGCGAAAGAGGGAAGAGGGAGAGCCTCTCCCGTCTCCGCGCGCGTTGCTGCTGCTGCTGCTGCTGCATTGTCAATTGAAGCTATCTTTATGCAATGAGCAAAGAGCGAAGGTCGCTCTTGGTCATTGGTTATGCATCGAGCTCCCCTTCCCACGGTCCCTCGCATCCCACCCCATCCCTCCCAGCTGACCGTCTCGATGTATAACCAGTCCTAAAGGCTCTTGCACTCCTCGTGCGCTGCCAGCTACAATGCGGAATCTTGGCCGCTCGCGTTATGCCCGCTTGCCCATTGCATGAAAGGTGATGCAAGTGAAGAAAACCAAAACGACACACTGATATGTCTAAATGAATGAACAGAGGAGTAAAAGCGCCGTCGCTGTCGCAATTTCGACTTATCGTCACTCTGGCGCTTATCACTCTGCTTGTTTGCCGTTATTATTATTATTCAGTCAGCAATCGGCAACGGTAGCTCTTAGCTTTTAGCAGCAGCGGTCTCGCTTCGCCGGGAATTTTCGCCGAGAATGGAGAATGAAAGCATACCTGGCGTACTGGTGGTGGGTATCGCGGCAGTGGTATAAGATGATTGACTGGCGAGATGTCGGCCGTATCCATTTTGCAAAGCGGCCAGGGCATGTTGCTGATGTTGGTGTTGATGTTGGTGCTGATGGTGGTGATGTTGGTGCTGATGGTGCTGATGCTGCCCGTGCGTATGATGCTGGGACAATATTCCATGGAGAAGTCTGTTACCCGCTGTCGAGCCTGGCTCCGATTTCACAGAAGCCAATGCCAGCGCCTCCTTCTCTGTCGTATCACGCGCCTGCTGCACCAACTCCCTCGTATCCACTAAAATCATTAACAACAACAATGTCTCGTTAGCTTCTTTATTCAATCAATCTTATTCCAACTTATTCTCGTAAACGAGTTTTTTATAATGTTGAGAAAAAGGGAGCTTATGTTATTGAGTTTGAATAATATAAAATAAATCCACTGTATTGGCATTTAATTTGATTCTTTTTCTTGTGAAATCGCGTAATTATATTTAATGATAGTATTGAAAAATTTTGAAGCAAACAATTATCTCGAAATATTTGGTTGAAAAAATTATAAAGGAAAGCATTGCGAGTCGGATAATCGATTGATGTACACTAAACTAATTATAAAAAACTAAACAAAACTTGTATATATATAAAATTTGTAAGGAAAAGGCATAATTTTGTTGGAAAGGCAGGCGAATAATCGAAAGTGGGTGGGGATAAAAAGTAAATAAAATACATAAAATAAATATTGAAAAAATGGCAACGTGAGGCAACTGAAAGTGATATTGCGAAGGAATAATGGAAAAGATGGAAAAAGGGAAAAATTTAAAGAGATGGAATAGCTAGGTAGCAAGACGGTGAGTTTGCGCATACGTATTCACAGAGAGGAAGTGAAAGCTACGGCGTGCGGCTTCGCCGTCTCTCCTTGACCCACTGCAACGTTTCTACCTTACTTTCAGGCAAACACGCCGAGTAACACCACTACCACCACCGTCGCTAGGTTCATTAAGCAATTTCTCGAGAGTACCAAACGCACACAAACTCACTTGCGCGCACATCTATACGGGAGCGAAATTAAGCGTGGTTGTTGCGTTAAGACAGCGCGAGAAAGAGATTACCGTGGAAAATCCTGATATATCGACTGCTGTCTCAGCCCAGATTCCGCGCTAACTATGCTTCCATCTACACTTTAACAACATTAACTACTTTTATGCATTATTTTAACGAATTTTCATTTCTTACATCATTCGCGCCAACGAGATGACGAGAAATTACAAAAGATTATACTTGAGAGTCAGCTTGAGGGTTAGAGTGAATGGAAGCAGAAAATCATTCAATTAGATAAACGAAACACAATATACATAAATCTTTCCAAATATTCCAACATATCAGATTGAGCAAAAAAAAAGAGACAGAAATATAAATCCAAACAGCTACACTTTCGTTTTTCACGTATGCGCATGTTTTTTCTTTCTAAGAAAGATAAACGTAAATCGTTCATTAATATATGCAAAAGCTGCTATTGTGAAAATACACATAGGTATGTTGATGTCCGAAGCGGTGCTTGAAAACATCGCGATTTCGTCAAGTGGTGTTTGCCAATCAACTCTCGAGCTTTTTATGGAAGCTTTTTACCGACAGCCGAAAGGGTCAGACTGGCTTCGACCTTGATTGACCTTCTTCCATCCGAATTCGGGGGAAGGAAAAAGGGGCGCGCCAGCAGTTTGTCTAGCCGCATCGAGCGGCGACACATCCCTCCCATGTCCAGGCCTCAGCATCCAAACAAATATTATTTCATTGAGACTGCCAGCGAGATATGTATCTACAATGACTAATACCACGTTACTTTCGCTTTCATCTGCTCGTTAGTTTACGAATTCTTAAGCGGAAGTGCCTCTTAGAGTGGCTCGCATTATCAATTGTCATTTAATTTGTCAATATTGGGAACAAATTCTTTTTGCCGAGAAAATGTTTCGTTATATTAAGTATTGTCAGCGTATGACGAAAAGAAAAAAAAAAGGCAGAGGTAAAAATAAATGGAGGTGGTGTGCTGCTAAATCGTGATTTGAATATTGAGTTTCGAATTTCGAGACTCACGTAAGAATTACAAAGAAGGATTACGAAGTGGGCACATACGTAAGTAAGGTCAGCGTTTCGTTGGACCACGCAACTTTCTCTTCGTTCACCTCCTTCTTCTCTTCCTCGGACGGTATGATGTGCGCCGTACGTCGTGCGTCTTACGGTACTGCCTTACCGTATTGCGTAACGGTAACAACTCTCTCTTTCTATGTGACATCATCTCACAACTTCCCACTACTTTGTCACACATCCCCATGTCCTGTTTCGATATACTTCTTTTCCTTATTCATTTCCGAATTAATTGCCACACATCTATTTTAGTAGATTTACTATTTCTAACGGGAATAACAATATTTTCTTATTATTTACTTGACAAACTAAGTAATTCACTTAATTTTTCTTAGATTATAAATAGCTTTATGCTCAATGTTACATAACAATGATAAACAGCTTTATCAAAATTTCAAAAATTTATTCTCAGATGACATAAAAGTGTAACACGTGTTTCTGAAGTCATTTTCAAGAGTAGGTCAATCACTTTCACTAATGTTCTCTTTTTACTGACAATACTCCTTAAAGATCAATTGCACTGGCTTATATATTCTTTACCTAATTAGTTATTTATTATTGATTATTGTAAGAATAACCACCCAACAATATTATTTAGAACTTATCAATAAAGTTTTTAAATTCATACAAAAAAGGAAAAGAAGCTTTCTGCAAATTTTATTAACGAATACCCTTATTTCGACTGTTTATCTGTTGTCATGCGGAAAAAAGAATAAAAATGATATTTATAGCAAAGACTTTTTTTGTAGGAAATTCAAATTTATTCATATAATTGTTTATTTTGTTATATGATACGCATTTTATCTATATAAAATTGATATATTTGAGTATCTAATGAAATTAAATATAATATAAGTTTTGTAATGAGAATTGAGGTATTGTATAAAGAATTGACTGCTAATTTCTGGAAGCGGAAATTTCGTTATACCGGAAGTGCAGATGCTAGAGTGCAACTGAACATGCGACCTACTTTGAAGCCAGAATAATATTAACCCTTAAAAGAATGCCAGCTTCAGAATTTAGTATTGAATGACATTTTTAGGTCACTCTAAATATTGTTGTAAATGTTTAATTAAATAAATTTTAACAAACTATTCATTAATTGATCACTTTTTAATATTTATGAGTTGAAGAGTATAAAGAAAAGTATACTGGTCTATTGATTTCTAAATTCACGAAGAATAACATCGAATTTGCTGTTGCTATTAATGTAAGTGAGTAAAAATAATATTGAGAATCTAAAAATGGATCAAGTCCTGTAGTTTTGCAAGTTTACAAAGAAAAAAGTGTTGTGAATAGAAAAAAAAGTGTTTATCTAAGGCTCGGTATAATTTTGAAAATAGTTTTCAGACGATATTTTCATAAATAGCGAGCTAAAAGAGGCGAGATGTTTGGTACAATGGATTATTTCATACGTCGAGTTATGCAGTGTTTTGTGCTTACATCGACACTCTTTTGGTCGAGGGATTTTCTAGTCGGGGGTCGCTGGCCGGTTTGCGGATTTGTCGGCCGAGGTCCTCGCACGCTTACATCTACTCGCCTTTGATGTCTGCAACTCTGCTATACTTGCAGCGAACGAGCAAATGAGCGCGCGCGATGCCCAAGAGAGAGAGAGCGAGAGAGAGAGAGAGAGTGAGAGAGAGAGAGAGAGCGAGAGAGAGAGGTGGAGGAAGGGGGAGGAGAAGGGGAGAGGGAGAGAGGGCAAAAGGTGTCAAGGATGAAGAGCGCGTCAACGTAACGAGATTATGCTATTGAGAGACGACGAGCAGCGACTCCATCTTTCTCGCGTTTTCTGTAAGTTGGAAGTCGCGAAATCGAGTTCGCTATTTATATACTGGATAACTTTCACGCGAATCGGTGAAAAGTTTCCAAAGGAAAGTTCCGCCCGAGTCGCGAAACTTAGACGCCTAATCAATGAGCTACTTCCTCCGTTTCTCCTAATTGTTGATCTCATTTTCACTTGGCGTGTTTCTCCCTACCCCCGGCGCTCCGAGCGTCTCGAGCGCTTCAAGTAAGAAATAACGAAAGTTGCAAGATTTTTCTAGCGATAACAAAACAATCATAATAATAATAATAGCAGAGCCGCTAATATAGATATATATTCTTCGCTGATAATATTGATGCTATGGTAAGCTAAGATGAATAAGCCGTGAGGTTATTGAGGTGCAGTAGGATTTACGAGCCGGTAGCCAAAGCGGTATATCTATAGCTTGTTACTATAATAGTCTAGCTAGGTAGCGTTGGCTAGCCTAGTCGACAACACGCTTTACTATGTAGGTCAGGGCTGCTGCATTCAACGAGCGCACTGCTCTTCCTCTATGCACCGGCACCTCGCACACACACACACACACACACACACAAGCATCTATCACCTTCATCGATCAACGACTGCTACTTTTTTTCCCCATTTTCATTTTTTCTTCTCCCTCCCCTCTCGCTCTCCCTTTCTCAACGTCGCCACACTTTAGCAACTACTTTACGCGCTTCTTCGGAAAGAAGACGAATTCTATTTTTAGGCGAGTCGATGTTCCGATGGAAAATGTCAAAGAATATATTCGTGAATGGGTCAAGCTTAGTCATAGGTGCAACGCGAGGCGGATAAGGAGCGGACCGCGTCTAGTTCCGCGTGTGGCGCACACTTGCACCGATCGGCTTGGAAATGTTGGAAAAAATGGCTATTTAAAAGACGAATATCTCGAGCAGGTTGGCCCTGACACGTCTGACATTCGAGAGCAGGAGGTGTCTGTTAACTAGGCGATGAATCGCAGTCGTTCTCTCGAAGAGCGCGCGCACCGACTTGCTCCTCATACCCTTTCTTTCTTATACACCCGAGCAGTTTCAATAATAATAGCAATTCTTACGCTCTCGCGAACGAGATGCTTATATTATGTCATCAAACATCAACAACGCCGACTTATCTCTATCAAACAAACAAATTTCAAGCTTAATATTATTATTTCCGTACTTAAAACGAGTCTGAATTGTAATGCAAATGCAAGAAAAGTATCGCTACTTTGAATTAATCGATCCTCTAAACATCTGAGCAAACAAGTGATTTAATGCAGAGGTTTCGTTTTGAGCGCAAAGAGAAGAAAAGGTGCAGACAGACAGGCATTTTGGGGTCAGTGTGTAAAGGCGCATCTTTGACTTTCCGCGATACAGGTAGCATGGTGCTTGAAAATTCGGGGATAGCACGCGACTCTTTTGATCTAGTGTGCCTTTACACGCTCTTTGTAGGTATGTCGAGTCGAGACGAAGGAAGGTGGAGGGCAAAAAATGAAGAAGAATGAGAAGAGAAAGCGGAAAAGTTGCAACCGGTAGCTGAAAAGGAAAATGAGAAATGAGAGAAATTGAGGAAATGTGCCCCTGGTGCGCAAACTTTCTCCGCGATGTTTCACGCTTTTGGGATTAAAGAAAGAACGGCCTGCGCCTTTGTGCAAAGGGACACGTACGCGTGTCAAGGTAAAAGCATGCACCCCCCTCCCCCTCCTCCAAAGCCGACCGATACTCGCAATTTTCCGAACCTAAAGGGTTACAATTGTCTCGCAGTTGACTTTGTCGTTTCGACTCTCGTGCATGCTTTTTCAACTTGCTGCGTAAATAGATTGTGTATTTTTAAAAATGTTGCCTTCTTAAAATAACCATCGCGCAAATTTCCATGCACATTCTTTTATGAATGCTTATTTTGTTGTTGAAGCAAATTGAAGAAATGAAAAATATTATTTATTTATATGTTTCGCGAACGTTGCCCTAGATGACGCTAGATAAGAAGCATAACATCAGCCATTATTTGGCATGGAGGTTTAAATGAGCGATTCTGATTAAAATGAGCTTCTGTGAGAAAAAGTAGCATCGTCAAAAATCAGCAGAATACACGTTCCCCTTTATAAGTTATCTCTGCCCCTGCTTTGGATAAACGCAACTTTCTCTCTCACTCTCACTCTCTACTCCTCTTCCTCTCGGCGTGGCTGCCCCCTCTTTCACTCTCTCTCTCTCTCTTTCTCTCTCGTTCCTTCTCTGTCGCACCCACTATGCAAACGACGGTCGATAGCTCGGTCTGGCTTTAAGCTCGACCTTCGCAAAGCGACTTGCGTAATATTTTTATCGGCCGAAATTACGCGCGCGCGCGCGCGCGCGACATACATACAAACTTGGGCGCTTTCCGTTGGTCCGCGCGCGCGCCAGCAAGGAGGCGCGCCTGCAGGGTATTGATAGGTATATATACGCGAGAGGAGAGGAGTGCAGCAGAAGGGCGGAAAATTGGGCCCGGGAAAGCGGGAGTGGGAGTGGGAGGAGGAAGCGGCACAGAGTCGAGTAGTAACGATAAGCGCGAGATAAGGCGCGACTTGTTGATCGCGGTGCAGCCGCACCGGCCGCCGGCACTCACGGTATCGCCTGATGAGGTTCTTCTTGTAGGGCTTGGTGCCGGGCGGCCTGGAGCTCGGCCCGTGCCCGCAGCTCGAGTCGTCCGAGTCCTCGGAGCAGCTCCGGTCCTCGGGCTCGCCGGTGGTCGTGCTGACGAGGGCGCGCAGCCGCTCCAGCCGCCGCTCCTGCTCCGGCTCGGACTCCTCCTCGAGCTCCTTGCAGCGGCGGGCCGCCTCGGCGAAGTCGCCGACGCGCACACTCAAGTCCAGCGGCTGCTCCTCCAGCATCGTGAGTCTCTCGGGGACTACTGCGCCCGCCGGCTCACTCCCGACATGTCGCACTCGCGCACCCGCGCACTCTCCTCTCAGGGGCTCTCTCTCACTCTCGGAAGCCGGAAGCGCGGCCGGCCCGCGCGTTCAAAGTTCGCGGGCGACGGGCATGTCTCGGGCGCAGGGGCGCGTCTGGCTGCGGCAAAGTGCGGAAGGCCTACGGGCGGCGCTCGCCGGTGGCACACTGACTGACTCGAAACCGGACTAGCCCGCTAGTCCAGGCGCGCGCGCTCGCGCCGTACTACTCCAGACACGCCGCGCACTCTTCCCTCTCCCCGGCGCCGCGCGCCGCCGCCGCCGCCGCCACTCGCGCCCGTGCATGTGTGTGCGCCCGTGTGCGGCCGACGAAAGCAACAGTACTCGGCCGCGCTCGGCGCGCCTCGGCTCCCGACTCCGCGCCGAGCCCCGGCCCACCCGCGGCACTTTAAACCACCTACCCCCCGTGTCACTCGGCCGCCACTCGCCCTTTTCGACGTGCCCGCGCTCCGAGCCTCCGCGGCTTATTATTTTCGCCCAGCGAGCCAAACAAACGCGCCAGAAGTATTAAAAAGGAAGAGAGTGCGCTGCAGTTAAAGCATTAGCCGATGATTCAGGCCGCGACTAACGCGCGCACTTTTCCTCGAGACATTTCTCCCGCGGCTGGCTCTGCTGCTCGCTTTTCCTTTTCTCCTTTCATCTTCCTTCAGTAAAAAACGCATCAATTCAACGGCGCTCTATTTCATTATGTTCTGCCTTTTTAACCAATCTCAAGCCTCTAAGAGGCACTGCCTGTCAATTTCATCTTTATTCCTGCATCTATATGAGAAAAACCTATCCACAATAGCTGAATTCTACAAAGCCCGATATAACAGAATACTTATATATATCTTTGACAACTAAAGAAGGAAATTAATCATTTACATATTTTTCACTCACTGCTATCGAATACCTACTAGAAAATTATAGGTCAAAACATGTAAACGATAAAACAATCAAGGCCAGGTTGTATTTGTAGCAGTAATTTTAACTTTAAACTAACTGAAATTCGATAATTGTTGCAGTGCACCACTATCCGGAAATGCACCGATGTTTGCATTTTGAATATGCTCTACTTAAAACTTTGTTACAGTTATTAATTATTTCATTAACCATCATTGTCCTATTTAGCATGGCACAACTATAAACTATAAAAAAAGTTATTGCAACTACTTTTATTTACAGTTATGCAACAATAATTTAATAATCGACTTTTACTTGCAAATATTTTTTTAATTTCGTATTCGAATCCGTGTAAACTGTACATGCGTAAGTTGTTCGTTTGCAAAACGTTTCTTTCCAATTGTTCAAATCTTTAAGACTAAAATTAACAATTGTCACTTTATTCTGTTTTCATCTTGCGCATTTTTTATTAAGTTTCAAATAACGTTATAATTTTTGAAAAAATAATCTTGAAATTTTTTGACGAGTCGAAAAGTAAATTTTAAATAAAAATTAATCAAATGCAATAGAACTAATAATTTACTAGTTTAGGTGTATTAAATTATTCAATAAAATTATAGTACTTTTCAAAAACGCGCGATTATTAAAAACCTTTTATATTGACAATTTGTTAGTTTTATTTTATTATTAAGAGCAGACCATTTTTTTTGTAATAGAAACACTATTTAGAGGTAATTCATTGGGTTTTAGTCTGTCCAATATCTTATAATCGCGCAACTTTGAATGATTTCAATAATGGAACGTGAATATATAAAATATTGGTTACGAAGATATTATTCAACTTTACTCAGACATGTTGATGTTATATATTCGGGTTTTCGATTTATTGAAAAATATATCTGGCATCACTGATTTTGAAAACTGAAAATCTCCTAATCGTTATATTCCTAAAAAATCTAAGAATAAATGGAAAGAACTGCTTGCGTATAAATTAGTATAATTAATATCGAAAAGCAATGAACGTTAATTTGATGTATTTTTTTACAAATATTTCGAACAAAATTCTTGCAATTATTCATATAGAGCCTCACTTCTTTATGAGTCCAAGAGCATTACCGATATTGTCTGGCGAGACTTTCGTGATTAGTTTAAAAAAGCTTGCATGTTTTCTGGCGAAGAATTGATGAATTTTCATTTGATATAACGTTACTTGGATTTGTAACTGAGACAGCAATGTTCAAATGCATTAAAACAAATTATTTTATGAGATACTTGAAATAGCGAAAACATGTTTTTTGGAACACTATGCTGAACCTAAGAGGAAATATGTACGTAGAAATTTATGTTGTTCCACAAATGCCACTGACTTGAAAATTTTAAATAAGAATAATAATAATAATAATAATGTGAGACCCCTAAATATTGTAAAATATTTTGAAAATTATGATGGTGAAATTCGCGTAAGATATGTAGGCTCTTCTTCTTCAGTTTGGTGTTAAGAACCGTGAAGGAGCCGCAGCGTTCGCGTACTCGCGCGACTTTTCAAGGACATACGCGCAAAGAAGAGGAGCTCAAGAAAGCCCTATGGGGAACAAACCACTTATACTCGCTTCCCTCTCTCTCTCTCCTCTACTTCTCTCTCACTCTCGTTCTCCCTCTCTCTCTGCCTCTCTTTCTTAATCCCTATCTTTCTTTCTTTCCTTCTCTCGTTCTTCTCGCAAGAACCGGAAAGATTCCCTCGATCCGCTACATACGGCTTCCAAGGTCTGCTCATGCGATTCTCACACACCTCCTACTATAAACCGACATCCTGGCTCGCACTGTCTTACTAAGTTCCTTATATGCAATGCAACGAGAGAGCTGCTTAACTAAAGATTGCAAACTCTTTAGCGAAGGTACTTTTACATTCTTAATCCCATGCTGATTGATGAATTGCTGAGAAAATTGATCTAATCGACATAAGGTTATATTTTTTTTTTTCATTCTATTGAAATCGATCAAATACGATGTATGAACTCGAATTTCGAGTAGCTCATTATACTAGATTTTGGGAAATTTAATTTATTTTTACATAATAAATCATTGTTTATTCGAAATAGCATTCGAAAAGTTTTTGAGGATAAGAAAATACAAGCCTTTAGAGGCGAGGGTGTTTGAATAGAGCTAAACGCTTGATAAAAAGATAATATATATATATGTAATGTTAAGTATCGAGGAAACATAAGAGTGCGAAGCTTTCAAGCTGCGAAGAGAGAAGTAAGACATTTAATACGAAAGTCGGATTTCGAGACGAAAGGTCATAGTCCTCGGTGGATTCGAGCAAGCACGTGTAAGCATTTCTAGGCGCGCGCGTAAGTTTATTCACGCAAGGAGGAGGAGGAGGAGGTGCATATCTGAGATTTGTGAGCGAAGCGCTCGAGAAGGTAGTGGATGATATCAGTTGAAAAACATGTCACACTTGCTCAACTGATACGAGCGCGCTGCAGAGTTGAAATTTGCATAGATGCGTGGAGCGAAAATGGTGAATGCGCGCGAGGGAAAAGTATATAGATAGACGTAGGAGCGAGAAAGAAAGAGAGCGAAAAAGTACAAGTGGAAATTGAGCGAGTAAGAAAGATGCGATAATGGTGGCCGGCTAAGCCGGCCGAGAGGATTGATATCTTAGGATGGGAGCTGCAGGCAGCGGGGAGAGGAGAGGGGGGGGGGGGGGGGGGGGGGGGGGGGGGGGGGGGGGGGGGGGAGGGGGCGGTTGCATGTGCATCGTTGGCTGAGCGTGCGCGCGCGACTTGAAAAGGGGAAGTCGAGTCGTTCACTGCCGGAGGACTGCTGGCAGCGCGCGGCGCGGAGGGAGGGGCGACGGGGGGAGCAGAGGCGGGGGAACGGGGCGGCGGAGGAAGGGGCCGGGGAGGAGGAAGAAGAGGGGTAGACCGAGGGCTGCACGAGACGGACGGACGAGAGGTGCAGCGAACTCTCCCAAGGCCTACCCCTACCAATCTACTTGACCTCTCCCCCAACACTTGGCGCTCGCTGCTCGCTCGCTCGCTCGCTCGCACGCACTCACACTCGCTTTCGCGCACACGCTCTCCCAGGCCCCGAGAAACTATGCAACCGATTCCAATCGACGCTTTTTCTACTTATTCTTTTCACTTTTCCAACCTTTTTTCCTTACTTTCTCCCTCTCATAATATGCCCACCCTCTATCTCATTATCAGCGGCGCATCCTATCTCTTCTCCTATCCTGCACTCTCCTCTTCCTCGAGCCTCTTCTTTTTCAATAGTTATACCTTCGCGCGACTAAATCAGACAATGTCTTTTCTATATACTCTCGCATATAATATTAATGACTCAACGACTAATTCTCCCTATCAACTGGCATACATAACTTGTCCATCATTCAAAATCCAAAATCATAAATGAACATTTTTCTGGCTCACAGCATGATTTGCCGAGGAAATATGCGTGGAAATATTTGCCTAGTCTTTCCTGATAGACAGAAAAAGCTGTCCAGTGTATGAAACTGGCTTAAAAAATATGAAAAATATCTTTTATTTGTTTGGCTTTTTATAATACTTGTTGTTGCACATAGTGAAGAGTCGAGTTGTGCAGGTTTACGTAGGCTTTTGCTCCACACGCATGTCAGCACGTGCAGTCTAGCCATGGCCTAGATAAACACTACGACGCGCCGCAACCGCGACTTCACTTTTCGCTCTTCGCTTGTTAGATGCATCCGACGTAAAAGCCAACCGCGTTAGCGTTACGCTTAGCTAGCCAAGCTAGATTCACTATTATCTGCTTCCACTTTATTTTATAATTGCTTGAATCCTTTTTATTTATCAAATAGTTATATATATATCTTAACATTCAAGCTAATACCTTCTCTTCATGTATAGTAAGATTATATACAAATACAACAATTTGAATGGAATTTTTTTATATGAAAATCTCTTTCATAAACTTTACATTTCCTGCAATGCTGTTATTCATTTGATGAATTATTTTATCAAACTTATCAAACAATAGATGTGATTATTATTATAAAATAAATTATTACAGACAGTCATAATAATTGATTGTATGTATTATTGTCGTATCTAGTTCGCTGGATATTGTAAAGCCAAGAGACACTCGTAAGATATTTAATTAAACATTCAATTCATTCAAAACATTGAAAATGCCAACTCAATTTTATGATTTAATAAATATTATTAGATTATTAGATTTAGATTCAAACTAATAATGTAATTTAAATTAAATTTGTTCGATAAGCAAACTCGATACTTGGAAATTGGAAGAAAACAGCTCTTAACTCATTTTACTTAAGTATAGGAAATATATTTATTTGAAAAAGTTGAAGCCCTATAATAAAAATGTTTCCGTATAGAAAGCTACATATCTAAGAATTATTATTATTTGATTTTTGTTGAACATCAGTAGACCGTTTGAAAAAGCTGTATTCATCTATATATTTGGTTTCTTCTGTCGGCTAAGAAAAAGGAGTTGTGAGTGTTTGATTGAAATTTATTTCCCGGAAATGAAAGACTCTTCCAGTCAGTCAATTGAAGCATGGATCGTTTGTAGGAAAAGTAACAAATCACGCAGTTGCTAGCTGCACCGACTGTGTGGCTGCTATGCGCCTGCGCCGCTTTGCTGTTGCACGTGGTAAGAGTGCAAGTGTGTCAAGGCGCGACCTGAATTTTCCTCCCCTCTCATTCTGGCGTTCTCATGCTTTCGCGCTCACCTGCTACGCTACGCTAGCGCTAGCTCGAGCACGCGACACCAAAACTGCACTAAGACGCTTTTTCTTTCAGTTCAGCTCCATCATAGAAAAGAACATTCGAATAATTACCTCTACTTAACACATTAAAAGCGAAAACTTGAGGAAAATCGCTTTTTATTCACTTTCGCCTTCGCTTTTTTTATTCTTCAAAACTGCTTACTTCTTCCTATTTATCTCATTTGGGGATTTGTGAATTTTCTCCTTATTCTTCTTTGTCTTGGCGCGATACCGCTTTCCTTCCATAACGATTTTCGATATAATACTCTTTAATCTTTGGTAACAAAATGAAATTGTATAGAAAACAGAGACGTATTTTTTAGTCTGAGCAGTTTTACAACAATGTTGGAGCTTTAAAACAGAGTCTACTACAATGTGGTAAAGTTTTTGGACATAAAAAGAATGATTACTTGTGCGAATCTCGTAGCGCTCCCTTTTTCTGTTCCTCGTTTCAACGTGACGAATGTATGTATAGATGTAACATTGTGCGTAGGTGGTTGCTGACCTACCCCTACCCTGAGACGTCCTTTCGGCGACCTTTCCTTCACACTTCAAACTCCGGCCAACCCTATTTTCTTTTTCCGCCAACAAACATTCGACATGATACTGCTTTACTAAATAGTATACATCAAATTACAATCTATATTTCATACTTAAAACTTACTTGCCTTCCCTCTACAAAAGAAAAATTTCTATATTTTCCTTTAACTTTTAACAAGAGATGGATTTAATTTTTATACTGATAAATTTTCCTAATTTATATTTAAGATGCAGCGAACTCTCTTAAAACATCTGAAATCAATTTCCACATTGCCATTTATTATTTGCTATATTTGCAGTAACGAATGACTCTTTTTAAATTAATTTTTTAAACCATGATAACTAATACACCAAAACCTGATGTGTGAATTCAATAAATGAA
>JAPYZP010002993.1:0-12288 GCA_030522985.1 Torymus sinensis
TTTTCTATATATAAATTAATAAAAGTCAATAAAAATTTCTAATATACTGTTGGTTATTTCCAAAATTATTTTTTTGTTCAACCTTTCATCAAACCCACAGGTCTTTTGCCAGTCATAATGATATCGTACGACGCAACATGCACCATCTCACGAGATGCGTCAGCACACCTCCACTGCTCGATGATGAGTCTCGTGATGACAAACTTATCCAAGCCCGCGAAATCGCCGGTCCGCGTTATCGCGGCTCTTTTGCAACTAAGTGGCACTGAGACTCGTATCTTTCTCATGTAATCACAATTTTTGGATGAAAAATCGATCGAAATGGTGAATGTTGAATCCGGTAACAAAAGATTCGATCGTATTTATCATGTATTGTAACTACATTAATTAAATATGCTAAGAATCTACTTGAAGAATAATTAGTTAATCTGACTTCCTTTAAAATTAAATAGATTTTTGTCGTGACACAGTTTTTCGATTTGATTTCGCTTATTTCCTCTATACTACAATCTCCTCTTTTCCTCTACTCTTCAATACATTGTAGTTTTTTTTTGCAATACTATGTCACACTGAGAAAAATGTTAAAAAGATGCTTTGTTTGAACTGTAAATTATTCAGGCACGCATAATCAGTCCTAAAATAGAGAAATTAAGCTTCATTTGTTTCTTGACGCATGCAAGTTTTATTTCTTTGAAAATTTGTAAAAATTTAAAGTAGAATAATTGAAATACAAAAAAAAATGTCCAACAAGTCAGACTTACAGATTTGATATCTGTTAGTGTATTTAACGGTTAGCTCTTTATCAAAATAACTTTGGAAGGTAATAATTAGTAATAACATATTTTGTTTTACGGAAAAAATAAATTAGAACTCTTTCTTATAAATATTTTCATTTTTATTTGCATATAACGAAATTAAGAATACCTAGTTGAATAAATATCCCAAGAGATTCAACTAGGTGGGCGGAGCCCTCCTGCGCGCTATCGCGCCCGACCCTCCGCTGTCTATGAAAACGCAAATCTTTGAACAATAAGGGAAAATCGACTATATAGATCTGACTCGTCAGGAATTGATTGTACATGAAAATGTTGAATGGGAAAAAGTTTTGTTTTATTATAATCTACAACTTTTACATTTAACATATTTGTGTAAACTTAAATCCTGTCAAGTTATAGACGAAAATCTTCCATTTTTGACCTTTTTAGCTGTTTTTCGCAGTTGTATTGGCAAATATTGCTCGTAGCAAAAAATTCCCAACAGAATAAAGGTGACTTTTAATTAGTTTTAGCAGATAGATGTGTAGATATTAACTCGTATTCCCAAACGTTTTCATCAATTTTTCTCAGTAGAGGACCACCGGGTAGATATCATTAGAGTAGCCTTTGCTCGCAATTTTAATGGAATCGATCGGAAATTCATTGAGATAATCAGATAACTTGATTACCTTCGGACGTGCAGACGTACATACATCTCAGAAAAGGCTTAAAACACGCTCACTCTGAATGGAAAATGATTTTTATACATTAAATTTTCAATATTTGAATTCCGACAATTTTCGCTCTGGTGAAATTATAAGGCTCTCCCACGTAGTGGTCGTGCCTAATAATATATAAGTATTGTCTTGGATTTTGGTATTATGTGCGTGATGACAATAATTTTCATTCACAATGGTAAGTATGGAAGGTAGTTAATTGATCAAGAGTAGCTAATTCTAGTTCTTGTAAGACTGTTCATCTAACTCATTATGCAAAATCATAGTATGAAAATTAGGAACTAAGGATATAGCAAAACTAAAGAATTTTCAATTTTGTTCGAATGCATTTCATTTGTAACTAATTAACTTATTTAAACAAACTTATTTCTCTTCAGCTAAACTTGAATATTCCTCGAAAAAATAATAGCAATGACAGAAAATATTATCTAATGAATAATTTGTGTATTGTTAACGTTCATAAGACTTCAATTCGTCGGCTGAGAGGAAATAGACGCCAACTCGTTATTTCGATAAGAAAAGTGCCAACTCGTTATTTCGGTCAGAATAGTACCAACTCATTATTTCGGTAAGAAAAGTACCAACTCGTTATTTCGGTAAGAATAGTACCAACTTGTTATTTCGGTAAGAAAAATGCAAACTCGTATTAACGTTATTATCGAGTTGGCAATTTCTTACCGAAATAACAAGTTGGCACTTTTCTTACTGAAATAACGAGTTGGCGTTTTTTTCCTCTCAGTCGACGAATTCACTTTAATGATTCACTTAGCAGAATCATTATAAAGTTAAGTTTAAGGAAAAAGTTTTTTATTTTCAAATACATCCATTCAAGAAAGATAAAAATATCAATTGTAATTACCCTGTTAACATTATTAACAATCTTTTAATACCCTTATACTTACTTTTTGTGCTGAAATACGTATGAATACCGTAATCGAAAGTTTTTGCAACATCATTATCGTACCTCTATGTGTAAGACGAAAATATCTGTTACGCTAGGGTCAAATTGAAATCATTTAGTGAATTGAAATATATTGACAAAATAAATGGCTCAATACTTACATTGTTTAATTGACAAAGCAATATTATAAAAATATAGTTTAAAAAAGCAATGCTTATATAACAAAAATTTATATTTATTTTAAAACCGTAACTGTAAATTTGTAAAGTTAGTAATTTTCTCTTCTACATGTACAATGTATTATTTAAATCGGGTTTAAAAATAAAGTTCCTTTATTTTAGTAAAAATTTAATATAATACAAAATCTGTAAACGTAAGATCCAAACATTTAAACGCCATAAAAGAGCGTAGCATTATTTGTACGTTTGCTCAAATTGGCTTTGGGACCTTCGTCCAGATATATTGTTGTATAAAGCCATCGAGAATTTTTTGAATTTGACATAATTAGATATATTTATTTTTATAAAAATCAGCCTTTCTGTAACTAATAATGAACTTGCCAGATTTAATTCTATTACTAGCCGAACTACATTATATTTCCAAGTAAAAATAAAAATTCACATCTCTCTTTTCATTACCTTTTTGTGTCAAATGTAATGCAACAGTATACATATTGAAAAAACTAATAACCTTTTATTAATCATATATATTTAAAATTACTCTAGTTATTTCAAATTAATATTTCACCTGAATACTAAGATGCACCAATAATATATTTTTTCTAATAATTTTATTATTATTTAGATATATAGTAAATGGTAAAATTTAAATAATTTAATATTACATAAACTTTCTTTTGTTATGTCAATACACAAAAATTGATATTGTTTAACTAATTCGTGGTGGCTGACTAAAGTCGTCACGCCGATCGTTACTTCGTAAGCTTCGAAAAACTGCAATAGGTGCGAGGCGTTTATCGTCCCGTAATCTTCCATGCCGAAACATCGAGGTAGAGAGGGATCTGTGCGTACGGTTCCCGGGGCGCAGCATTATCGGGTCGAAAGGTCGCGGAGTGGCTCCGATAACGGCCGCGAATTCAGTATAAAAGGCCCGAGGCCACCGTCAAACAGCATGCACAGCATCACAATGCGCTTCAGCATCGTGTTCCTCGCTCTGTTCGCCCTCGCGGCGGCAATCCCCACCAGGCCCAAGGCTTTTGCTGGTAAGTGGCAAGCTTCGTCTTGATACGCACGTCTAATACATATTTGCTGAAAATAAGGAGATGTTATACCTCTAAACAGTCCCTTTTCATAATTTTGTCTAATAATGTAAATTATTTTGAAATTTTGAAATTTGAAAAATGTTCTAACCATCTCCTCAATCTTTTTAATACTTAACTACATATTCTCAGATATTAATATTGTCATAAATATTTCAAATAAATTTCTTAGTTATATTTATTTACTTTTGATTTATTTACTGTCACATGGATTTTTATTAAATTTCTTTAAAAACTAAAAATCATGATTGATCATTCATACCATTTTTCACAACTCTTCTTTGCTTAATATGAGTAATATAAAACGAATTTTCTGAAAATTTTAGCCGATCAGGAACTCCTGAAAAAACAGCAGGATGTCATTTACCTGCTAGAGAACATCGCTGGCGAATTACCGAACGAACACCTCCGTGAAGTTGGATATTCTTACGATATCTGGGCCAACCTTCAGAACTATGAGAACCCCTCAGTAGTTAAATACTACTTCGGTCTGGTCAAGAGCGGTCATGTGCAGCCCAAGGGTACTCCCTTTGCCTTCACCATCAGCCAGCTCCGCAAGGAGGTTGCCCTTCTCACCCAGATCTTCCTGGGCGCCAAGGACTACCAGACCTTCTTGTATACTGCTGCTGCGGCTCGCGTTTACATCAACCAAGACCAGTTTGTAGCTGTAAGTACATGTCACTGATTACCTTTAGTGTAATTTCAATGTCCATAATGAGCAAAATGACATTGTCTATTTTTTGTAGGCTTTCTCCAATGCTGTACTTCAACGCCATGACATGTACGGTGTCATCCTTCCACCGGCGTACGAAGTCTTCCCCCAGTATTTCTTCGACACCAGAATCATCCAGAAGGTTCAAGATTTCGTCAACAAATACGGTCTTCAATACTACCAGGGCCAGGGTGAGAAAAGCGGTGCCTACAACATCTACGTCAACTACACCTCTTACCTCCCCTATGGTGAGAACCAGATCGCCTACTTCACTGAAGATATCGGTCTGAATGCTTACTACTCCTACGTTCAGTTGGCCAGCTACATGCTCCCACACGTAAGTTGCTTTCATATTTTTCTTGGTAAATATGTGTTATTCAAACATTCTTGTAACTCTTGCCACTGGTTTATATTATGCAGGGTCAGTACGATCAGAAACTGGGTGGTTATCAACAGGGATCCGAAGAAGGTACCTACACCAAGGTTGGTCACGGTGCCCACTATTACTACATTCACCAGCAACTGCTTGCCCGTTATAACCTTGAACGTCTCGGACAAGGACTTGGACCCATTAAGGACCTCGACTACTATTACGAGCACATCGAGACCCCTTTCAAACCCAACCTCCGTTACCTCAACGGCGTCAACTTCCCCGGCCGTGACGAACACAGTTACATCACTCCCAGACACCACAACTACGAGCTTCTCAAGCTTGTCCGTAACTTGGAGAAGAGAATTATCGAAGCCATTGATCTTGGACACGTAATCACCCCACAAGGTGCTTTCCTGTCCCTTTACCAACCCCAAGGTCTCAACATCCTTGGTGAGCTCATTGAAGGAACTGGCCGCAGCATCAACCCAAGATACTACGGCAGCTTCCAGTACGTCGCCAGGCAACTGCTCGGCAACGCAGCCGAATTCAATGACATCTGGGAATACGCTCCCTCTGCCCTTGAGCTGGGACAGACCGCTGTCCGTGACCCTATGTTCTACCAACTGTACAACAAGATCATCGAACTGTTCCACTACTACCAAGAATCTCTGCCAGCCTACCAATACAATGACCTCGTTGTCCCTGGTGTCAGCATCGAGAAAGTCGAAGTTGGCGACCTCATCACCTACTTCAGCGACTACGAAGTTGACCTTAACAACGCTGTCATCCAACCCGTTGGACAACACCAGGAACAGCAGCCCTTCCCCAAGGTCAAGGCTCAGCTTAAGAGGCTCGACCACAAACAATACGAATACTCCATCTACGTTCAATCCCAGAAGGTTCTTCCTGGCGCCGTTGTTCGCGTCTATGTAGGACCCAAATACAACTACGACGGACAGCCAATTGACATCAACACTCACCGTCACTACTTCTACGAACTTGACCAATTCATCTATGACTGTAAGTATTTATTCAGAAAATGAAGAGAAGACAATAATCGATAGAATTTAATAATTTTCTAATGATTTGAAAATTCTCTTTCTACAGTGAGCGAGGGCCAGAACGTCATCGTCAGGAACTCCCACCAAGCCACTGGACAGAGCTATGACTGGCCATCAGTCCAACAACTTATGGACCGTGTTCAGGGTGCATTCCGTTCCCAGAACCCATACTACATCAACTACGTAAATATTTCAATATTTTACACAATATTTTGATAGTAACGGTTTCTATGACTACTTAGTTAATAACTTTCATCTATTTTAGCCCGAACAACTGTACGGTTTCCCAGCTAGGTTGAGCCTGCCCAAGGGAACTCAGGGTGGATACCCACTCCAATTCTTCTTCATCATCACTGCCGGAGCTCAGCACCAGCCTGAATACTATGGCCCAGTCGTCCCAGAAGAGTACATGACCTACCAGCCCGAACACTACCAGATTATTGGTGACGAAGAGTACCAACAGTACACTAAGAACCCCATCGATAAATTGACCGGTGGATACCAAACCATTGAAGTCATCCCCGACTTCGACGGCCAAGTAATCACTGAAGGTCAGTACTATAAATATTAATAAATGGTCAATATTTAAAATAGAGAACAAGTCTCTTAACAATAAAAAAAATGTCTTTTGCAGGAAACTGGCACTGGGGTTATCTGTACAAGAAGTACCCGGGCAGCTACTACTACCCACACTGGCAACAAACCTACTACAACGTCAAAGGAGGTCAATACGGCTACCAACACGGTGGTCAGCACGGTGTCTACCAGCAAGGAGTCTACCAGGAAGGTGTCTACCAGCAGGGCGGTAAATACCCAGGCTATCAGCAAGGCAGCCACTACCACGGCGAAGGCAACATGGCCACTGGCACCACTGGCTACAGCCAAGAGGCCTACAAGGGCAAGCTTCCATACGCATACCAGCAGGTTGGAGAACACCCAGAAACTGGCGCCACCTACCAACAGACCATGTACAAGCAGGGCTCTTACCAAGGCAAGGAGGCCGTCACCGGCTACTACGGAAGCGGTCACTACCCAGCTCAGGGCGGTAGCTACTACGGTTCCTACCCAACCGGCACCCACCAGGGCTTCAAGGGCCACGAAGAGTACCTCCACAACTACTACCAGAACAAGTACATCGGCGACATCGTCGGTGGTGCCTTATCCCTCGACGGCAAGCCCCTCGGCTATCCTTTCGACAGGCAGCTCGCCCACAGCGCCTTCTACGCCCACAACATCTACATCAAGGACGTCGTCGTCTTCCACGAAGACGAGTACATTCCCGAGTACTAAGTAGATAGGCTCGCGGAGTTACGCTGAATTTTTAATTTAATTTAATTCTTTACGTATAAGTTATGCTCATGCTATCTTTTATGTCTTTATACCTTTTTTATTACAAAGCGTCCTCCGAGGATCCCGACCTTTCTCGATCCTCGATGGCGTTTACGACTGAGCGTGCATTGCAGAGTGACTTGTTGTATCAGCGATTCAACGCTGCCAGTGCAAGAGCAAAATAAAGAAATTGTTTGAGCATATATATCTGTTGATAAATATCTTTTTCTACCTATTCCTGTACCATGGACTTATTCATCTATTTACAATTATTATTGATAGTTATTCAATTTTTCCATTTTCACTTTTTATAATTCACAATGTTAGAGTACCAACTGTTAATTTATTAGTATAAGACTTATAAATAAAAATAAAATAATTGCTTTTAAGAATTTGGTAAAAATATCGAAAAAATAATGAATGTCAAATTAATTATTGTAAAAAAATTTCATGGCTTAGGTCTACTAGACGGCTGAAGCCGCCTTAACTTAAAATTTTCCACGGACTGATTTCTCTCTTGGAATTGACTGCCTTCACAGTAGAATTTTTGTATTTAGTGATGTCTATTACGTTTCCTTTAACTTTGTACACTCTCTTATTTACTTATTGGAATATTTTTAAAGCCTGTAACAATGATATTTTATGATGTGTCTTTTATGTTGATAAATTAAACTAATTAAAGCTTAATCATTGCTTTTTATGTAAAAAAAAACTTTTTAATTGATCTTTGGTAAAATAATACAAAAAAATATATTTTCCGTAAAATATTGCAAAACTTATAAAATACACGTACAAAATGAATACCATGACAAGTAACTAAGGGCACGTTGCAACTTGCGAGTTCTGCGACATCGTGTCGGTATCGAGCCTGTAGCATAGCATGACCTGAACCATAAATACAGTGAGGAGGAAAAAAAGAACGTTAGAAGAATAAAGACGAAGAACGAAGAAGGGACGGGACGCGGCAAGAGGCGCCGTTGACCGCATCCGCAAGATTTATTGCATATGAGTTCGCCGGATTTGTCAATCGGGAATTTTCTTTCTCGCGCCACAGCGCAAGGGATGAAACTATAAATTCCGGAATCGAGTTTCGAGTGGCAGGAGGCTTTCCTTCGCTATCCGATTGGAGGCGCAAACGCGCGAGCTCTCGAGTTCAGAGTACGACAAACATATCTAGACGATAAAAAATAATTATTGAAATAGATTATCAACTGTATCAAATGCGGCATACCTAAAGATTTAACTGTTTGAATTTTTTATGAAACAAGTTGTGCGCAAAGTTTAAGTTTGTTTGTACACTTTTCAAGGCGCTTCATTAGAACCCAGAAAAAAAATTACTCTCTACATTCAAATAAATGAAAATCAGTCATATGCGTATATAAGTGAAAAGTCGTGCATTATTTTAAAAAAGTGCATAAATATAGACTTATTTAACGTATATATTCGCTTATTTGACTATTATTTTCAGCTATTCAAATTTAGAGGGTATATCAAATATAAGCTATAACCTTTTTGGTTAATTCTAACATTACATTATCTGTGAAAATATTGTTCTTCTTTCTGATAAAGTATGTTGAAAAGGGATGTACAAATGAAAATACCAGAAACGTTGACAAAATTAATTCCTGCTGTTTTTTATTCCGTCTGCATCAGATATTAAGAAGCATGACCGCTATTTATTAAAAAATTTGATTACACATTAATGCAGTGATGTTTCATCATTATAAGAGTTTAATAACCACATTCAAAATGAACATAAAATTGTTGGATAATATAAGATCGATTTTAAAGGAAAAGCTCACGTCTCACTCGAGTATATACGATGTACCGACTGGAAAAAATTCAAATTGTTCACATGTTCTGAGAAGAGTTTGTCTGAAAAAGTTTACGAAAAAGATCATTATATATTGTGAAATAAGAGAAGCAACGAACTGTATCAACTGTATGAAGAGAATCAACTGTCCATAATAATACATTTTTGACAAACAAACGCAACATGAAATCTTTGGCAGTGGTCAGTGCCTCCCGCTCTCTCACACGACGGCTTTTTAATTACACGTCATAAATCGGCCGTCGCGCCTCGCAGCCCGTCCGGTGCGACACTTTATTTTCTGGATGGTCGCCGACTCGATCTGTCTCACCCTTGCTGCTGCTGCTATATATATATATATATATATATATATATACACATATAGTGTGGCGCTGCGCATGATTTTTTTACTCCGCCCACCAAACGCCCCGATTTCACGCATCCCGCGAAAGCTTCGGCACGGACTCAAATTTGAGTTATCACTTGTGCACCCATAAAAAGGGTGAGTTCGCATTTTCGCGGAAAGCTTATGTGTGCGTGCTTGTGTGTGTATGGTATGCGCATAATACGTGTATATTACGTATAGTGGTTAAGACTCATTAAAAATTAAAATACTTTCGTTCTTATTAAATTTTATTGAAAAGGGCTTATTATACTTACAAGGGGAGCACCAGGAATGCGGCTCCTGGATTTGGCTAAAACTGTAGGAGGTACTTCGTTATGACAAATAAAGAGACTCGTGTTTTTTCTGAATGAGCCTTTTATTCCAAGACCCAAGCTATTTTCTGTCTAAAATGAACAATTTTTGATAAAAATGGGGTCTTTTTCTTTAGTTATAGCTTTTTGAATATTTCGATCATACAAATGGACTAAAAAGTTTATAAAAGAAGCCAAAAAAAAACTTTAATTTAATCTGTGTTTCATTAAAAAATGTCGATTTTTAAAAAAGTTATAGGTTATCAAATATACTTAAAGTTAGAAGATAGCTTAAAATACGCCCCGTTAACTGCTTTTAAAAAATGAGAAATTTTTAGTGATTTTCTTACTGTATTTTTGATAGTCTATAACTTTTTTAAAAGTCAACATTTTTTAATGAAACGCAGTTTAAATGAAAACTTTTTCTACCTTCTTTTATAAACTTTTTAGTCCATTTGTATGATCGAAATATTCAAAAAGCTATAACTAAAGAAAGAGACCCCATTTTTATCGAAAATTGTTCATTTTAGACATAAAATAGCTTGGTTCTTGGAAAAAAGGACCATTGAGAAAAACTTTGAGACACGTGTCTCATTATTTGTCATAACAAAGTACCTCCTACAGCTTTAGCCAAATCCAAGCCCCCATTCCCAGTGCTCCCCTTGTTAGTCAACATTCATAGAATATGATAGTATAGGTTTTTTTTGGGAGCAAATGGATGAAGCTGGAAATTGTTATGCTAGGTTAGCCGCGAATAATTGTCGTAGAGCTTTTAAATTGATCGTACAAAATTCTGTTTCTGTAGTACAATGGCGTAGAAAAATGAAAGGAGCGCAAAAATGATACAGTGGCATAATATACATCAGGATATTACTTCAAAATTACTTTTATTGAGTGTATTGTACATGAAAAACCGCTGCCAATACATTGGCACTTAGCTTCCTCAAACTAATTTATAAATTCCTTTTCTTAAATTGAAATTCAAAAAAAATAAAAAAAAATGATAATGAATTTAAATAATAACATTTTTTTCTTTTTTATTCTAAGACATTAATATTTATCTATAAATGTCATTTTTTAAATTTTAATCGGTTAGTCTTATATCTCACGTTCTTCGATACATTGCGACGTGGATGTCAGTTCCTGGGCCTCTATGGAGGTCGTCTATCGACGTGGTCGTTCTTTCTCGTTCTGTACCTCTCTACTCCTTCCGCGGGGCTGCATCCCACGATATTTATATCCGATCGGTAGGTTCTCCCACTTTCATCATTATTAACTAGGACGGGAATAAAGTGCACGTGGTTGCCGTGATTTTCCGCAAGCTGACTTGCTTTGGAGCGCGTTGCGACGAGCTGTGCAGCGTCTGCTGAATTGCACTATACGCGACCGAACTTGCTCGTGGAGAGTCCTCACTCGTAACAGTATAAATCTTTTACTAATAACACGCATATATAAACGGAATTTTAGAAATAATAAAATTTTTTTCCTTTTTATTTAAAGATATTAATATGTATCTATTTGTTTAAATTTTAATCGATTAGTCTTATATCTTACGTTCTTTGATACTATGCTATATCTTTCAAAATTGCCTTTTCATCATTTTACAAAAGCCCAAGTCAATATTTTGAAGTGTTTAAGAATAGCATTTAAACGAATATTTCATTCAAATGCCATTCTTAGATGTCCTAAAATATTGGCGTCAAACTTTGAAGAATGATAGAATAACATTACGGAGGTCAATGCAGTCATGATTTTTAAAACAAATGTTGTTAACATTGTAAATAATCATTGTTTTTCTGCCATTAGAGGCGCTATTTGGACATATAAGTAAATTTATTACTTTTGTATATCTCTATATTGTTGTTACGCGCGCATTCATAAATATAGATATACAATTTGTGCGCTTGTCGATAGTCGGGAGGCGACATTGACCAGGTAAAGTATAGTAGCAGTCCAGGTAGAATCAGCTACGCGCGAGGGTCCCCCGACTCCTGACCCTGGAGCTATAGCCGTGCCGAGCTACCTGAGAGGTCGTCAACGTGAGGACACTCGCTACCAGAAATCTCTAGCGGGTTTTGTGTACGCTGCACCCCGATGCAAACTCTTTCGGCCTTGAAAGGAGGAACATGACATAACGCACAAGCCTTCTATTCTGGCGTTCGCTCAAGTTTAAAAACATTTAAGGAGTAAAAATCGTAATTATTTAATTGCAAATTAAAAAAGCCGCTGCCACTTCATTGGCACTTAGCTTCCTCAAACTAATTTATCGATTCCTTTTATTAAATTGAAATTCCAAAAATAAATTTAAAAAAAAAATTGATAATGAATTTCAATAATACAACTTTTTTTCTTTTTTATTCAAACATATTAATATCTATCGCACAGATTATCTTTTCCCACAGTTATCTACGACGAAAGAAAATTTACTTTTTTTTTCTAAAATAATTTTTTTATCGATAAACAATGAAGATAAGGGGGTGCCACAGTCAATTTTTACCTACTTAGTCGATTTTCCCTTTTTTAATTTATAATAAAAAAAAACCGCTGCTAACTGCTTTAGCAGAATGCTTTCTCAAAGAGAATTGATAAATTACATCAAATAATTTTTTCGAATGTATATTTTAATATAATATTT
>JAPYZP010002994.1:0-13104 GCA_030522985.1 Torymus sinensis
AATTCATTGTTTAGAATTTTTTCTGCGTTCAATTTTCAAGCTTTTTCATCGCTTGAAAAAACTCGGAAAAATGTGTCCATTCAGGACTTAACGGGTTAAGAGGAAGCTGCGTGCCAATAAGTTGGCAACGGTTTTTTCTTATTTTATTGGATTATTCTCGTTCTGCCTCCCTTTGGAATGATATTCTTCGACGTGGAACTCGCTTATTCCGCATTTATTTGGAGTTTGGGATTTTTATTTTATTCAAATTGTCGGGTGGCGTTTACATGTATATATACTACTATGTTTTTATATAATAGGTTAATATATAGTAAGACAGTCAAGTTTAGAGTAAAATACTATCCTATAAAATTATTATGATTTATAATCAAACTAAATATATTGAAAAAACAATTTTCTTTAAAAGTTTCTGCAGAGGTGCCAACTTAAATTTCCCCGAAAAAAAATCTTTGTCGATATAGCATGTTTTCCGAATCTCAGCGAGACAGCACGTTTTTCAACGCATTTACGAGATAGCACCTTTTTCAACGCATTAACGAGATATCATCTTTTCCCTCTAAGCTGACTATGTGAACAACATTAAAAAAAATGTTATGTTTTAAGGCCTTGACATGAGAAAAGATACGACGGTCATAGGAACATATAGGTCTTTGTTCCTCACTGTCCTTGTTGTGTGTATTATTGTATCAGGATCTAGGTTATATTTTACTATTATTTATTGAAAAATACCTTTTTAATGAAATTGATTACGGCTAAACACGATAAATACTTTAACGGTATAGTTATCGTGATCAGCCGTCGTTTTCATTAAAAAACAGAGATTTCCCTCAGCAAATCTTTTAAGGTAATAGTTATCGTGGTCAGCCGTGATGAATTTTATTAAAAAGGTATTTTTAATAAATAATAGGAAAATATAACCTTCATCCCACATGGAGATTATACCACACACGGAGAAGAGAGTGCTTAAGAACAAGCAGGGCAAAGCATGGCCGGGAAAACAAGTCTATTGTGGAATCTCCGTAAGGCTCATTACACAGAAAAAGGAACAGCAGAATCTGCACACATAATTCGCTCCTTACGTTCACTTGGAGGGAATTGGCGTCATTATTGAAGCGTTTATGATATCGGAATATAGCAGTTTCTGAGGGAATGGCCTATATTACTATATATCTCGAAAATAACCTCAAAAATAAATAAAAACATGTTTAAGTTGGAAGCAATGCTCAAATACTTATGATGCTTGATTTAAAAAATAAGTAATATTTCAACAAAAGTGCTGAATTCATTTATATGTTTGCAAGTACGCTGATCATGAATTTACTGTATAAATTAATATTCATATTTATGATATTTTCAACCGACTTCTCAGATAGAATCTTTTCGAAGCGGCTTCCGAGTTAGGACCGTTTTCAGCCGTCTTATTCGGAAGCGACGAGTTATAAGAATAATATTGATAGGTAATTGTTCCTGTTCCTGCATGGCCCAGTACACGGTAAAAAATTTTATACATTATTCGATGTTTATTTGTATTATCTTTTATAATAATCTTAACTGTACAATTATTTAGATTAAAAGAAAAATTCTTGTAGCTCAATTGGGGATTGAGCTCATCATCTATATTTATGGTTGGTTTTGATCAGGCTTAGCGTGTAGCGCGCTCGTCGTTGTGGAATGCGTATAAGTATACGAACTGTTATGTTTTGTTATTTGTTCTGAATCGGTAAAGATTTCACCAAATTTGCACCAAGATTATTAGAGTTACGTAAATTTTCCGGGCAATTTATAGTCACGTAAATTTTCCGGAAAATCTCTTGGGGTCACATACAAGCTTCGACTCACGTAATCATTTCTTATAGTCTCAAAACAGCATTTTTACATATCTCTAAGTGGGTCGTTCACCTGCAACGTAGTTAAAAATTTTGCGTGTCTTGAAGCTTTACATGACTATAAGAAAAAATTACGTGACCCGAAGCATTTACGTTGCTCTAAAAAAATTTCCGGAAAATTTACGTGACCGCAAGTTGCCTGGGAAGTTAACACGCGTTACTCTAAAAATTTGGCCGGGAAACTACCTCAGAGTCACATAACAAACAGCTGACGCGGATCGCATCTCAGACTGTAGGAACTACTGAAACGTTACTGGAAATTCTATCGGAACACACCCCCAAAGACATATATGTTTGCCCTGTTCCTTTTTGTTTGTAACGACCTTAGCAACAGTTGTTGGCAGTTCATCTCATCATACATCAGCTGGTTGGTGGAGGACCTGAAATATCTCTTGTTCTTGTTGGATGGAAAAAAAAATCAGCTGGGTGGTCACAGCAAATCCACATTGCATGCTCTATGCTCCATACGCTATGCTCTATGAGCTAAGTACTCGTAGACTTCTCCGCTGATTGGTTGAGCTTTATCAGTGAACCAATTAGCGGAGAAGTCTACACGTACTCAGCTGATAGAGCATAGCGCATGGAGTATATATATATATATATGAGGAACTGCGCGTTGTTCCTCGCTGTTCTTGATATATATAGATATGCAACCAATGCTATTTCTTGTATCATCCATCAAACGTGCTGCGCTGCAGGTCAGCAGACAGATGTCTGATTGAAATTTTTGTCGTTTGCAGGAGTTAGAATGGCAGCCAGGTTTCTGAGCAGGACTTTTGGCATGATTTCTTTTTTCCAGCTGCTCCTCTGTGTGTTCTCTTTCTATTTACCATTAAAAATAACGTGGACTATTCAAACTCCAACTGGTGTGGAGCTCTAAATCTGCTGTGAAGGTTTGCAGACAGTTACTGCTTTAGATTTCGTTAAGCTCAATAGGCCATTTGGTGCACTACACTTCCTCAACACTCCAGAGAATACATAATACAGTGCCAGTTAGATAAGTATTAAGTGATTCTATATTCAAAGACTAAAGTTGTAAAAAAAAGATACTTTGTGTGAATTTTTTTTCCAGATTACACAAGTTTGGAGTTTATACTTGGGACTTTATGAAATATTTTATTCTTGATAAACTATTTTTTTAGTTAATGGAATGAGTGCTCTTAATCAAGATTGAGAACATATATTTATTGTAGTTAATCTAAATGTCTATCATAATTATACAAGATTATAAGACCCGAATATTTTTACAGAATTGAATAAATACTCGGTAAAAAGAAGATCATTATGTATTTTATTTAACAATGGCCTTTTTAAAAGCAGATGTGGAAATATGGGTTGATATTATGTTATTATAGATCAAAGAATCAGCAAGATCTTGTCAAATGATTGGTTTTTATACTTTAAAGTCACGAAGCTCATTAATAAAAGACATTTGTTTTTTTATGTCTGTAAAAATAGATTGTTTTGTCTCTACTTTTGTCTAAAATACATTTAAAGAAAACATGAAAGATAAGATTAAATATAGTGGATAAATAACTGAATTTAAAATATTAATTTGAAAAATTAGTTGAACAATTAGAGTCTATATGTAAATAAACTCTTGACCAGGAATTCATAAAATGTATATGTAAAAGAAATTATTCAAGTCAACAGAAATAAATGAAACATTGTGTGTTACTTCTGTCTGAAATATTTAGTTATATAAATGTAAAACTACGGGGCCAATAAATATCTGTGAATTTTTACATTAGCAAAATATAGATCATATAAAATATTTTTGCAAAAATATTGTTTAATAAGGTGGATAATAATTTGGTGAGTTATTCAGTAATCTACGATTTAGATTTATATGCAAAGAACATTAAAAATTATTGAATAGTACAATTCAATACTAGTACAATAATTATGACCCTTGTATGCGTGTAAGTTAGTCGCCCAAGTAAAGTGAGGTTGACAATCGCATTTATGCAATAATGATATTTGTCATGTGCATAAGTGATACTTATCGCCCCGAGTGTCATAAAATAACTAATGAAAAGTAGCATAGATGAATAGGACATTCAGTTTTTTTTAAATCGGTTAATTTATATTAAACTACGAGGCTTTCAATAATCATTAAATTATCAAATGCATATATATCGTTATAAAAAAAAAACTTCAAGGTTAGTCATATACAACGACTATTTTTGATCAGAAATATTGTATTATACTAAACCTTTTCAAAAATTCTTTGTTATTCTTCTAGTTGCTTCGAAATTCTTATTACGAAATCAAATTTTCTTATCTAAAGATTTTTCTTGTTGCATCATTCAATCATAAGTATTTATAGTAACAATTAGCCTTTGTCCTCTTTTATGATTTGTTTCCAATTTTTTATAACTTTAAATTTTCTTAGACTCTGCAGAATTTATTATGATTTTTCTTGTAAGAAATTATCTAAGCACCTATCATTAAATATCAAGATTATTCTCAAACAGTACTTTAACTTTGTGAGTATTTTCAAAAATATTCTAGCTAAGTATATGTAATCTGTGAATATAATAGTTTATTAACACCTGACAACTGGTAACTAAGTAATATTTATTGATTGTTATATGTATACCTATAGATATACCTATAGTACAGTGTTGGAAAATAATCTTGAAATCATTGGGGTTAATAACATTTATATTGACAGATTACATATATCTAGAATATTTTTGAAAATTAATCTCAACATTAAAGTACTGTTTGAGAATAATCTTGATATTTACTGAAAGGTGCTTAGATAATTTATTACAAGAAAAATCATAATAAATTCTGCAGAGTCTAAAGAAAATTTTAAGTTGTAAAAAATTGGAAACAATATATGTAAAAGGCAAATCATAAAAGAGAACAAAGGCTAATTGTTACTATAAATACTTATGATTGGATGAGGCTACAAGAAAAATCTTTAGGTAAGAAAATTTGATATCGTAATAAAAATTTCGAAGCAGGCTTATTCGAGAAACAAATAAAAAAACCACAGAGTAAAATGCGCACATGGAAGGTTTGATTAAATAAATAGAAGAATAACGAAGAATTTTTCAAAAGGTTTGGTATAACAAAATATTTCTGATCAAAAATAGTCATTGTATATAACTAACCTTGAAGTTTTTTTTTATAACGATATGCATTTGATAATTTAATGATTATGCCCTTGATTGAGCAACACTATTTTAAAATATATAAATTGATCTAGATTTTGTAAACGTTAGTGACTACAAATAATTTTGATTCGAAAGCCTCGTAGTTTAATATAAATTAACTGATTTAAAAAAAACTGAATGTCCTATTCATCTGTGCTAGTTTTCATTAGTTATTTTATGACACTCGGTGGGGTAAGTATCACTTAGGCACATGACAAATATCATTATTGCACAAATGGGATTGTCAACCTCACTTTACTTGGGCAACTAACTTACACGCATACAACGGCTATAATTATTGTACTAGTATTGAAATGTACTATAATTTTTCAATTTCTTTGCATATAAATCAAAATCATAGATTTCTGAATAACTCACCAAATTTTTATCCACCTTATTAAGCAATATTTTTTCAAAAATATTTTATATAATCTATATTTTGCTAATGTAAAAATTCAGATATTTATTGTCCTCGTAGTTTTACATTTATACAACAAAATATTCCAGACCGATGTAACACACAATGTTTCATATATTTGTCAACTAATTTTTCAAATAATTATTTTAAATTCAGTTATTTATCCACTATATTTAATTTTAGCTTTCATGTTTTCTTTAGATGTATTTTATACCAAAGTAGAGACAAAACGATCTATTTTGACAGACATAAAAAAAAAATGTCTTTTATTAATGAGCTTCATGATTTTAAAGTATAAAAACAAATCATTTCACAAAATCTTGCTGATTCTTTGATCTATGCTAATTTAATTTGGTTATTTATTTTCCATAATAACGTAATAACATAATATTTTACATAAACATATTAATGTCAACCCATATTTCCACATCTGCTTTTAAATAGGCCATTGTTAAATAAAATACGTAATAATCTTCTTTTTACGACCAAGTATTTATTCAATTCCGTAAAAATCTTCTGGTATTATAATCTTGTATAATTATCATAGAGATTTCGATTGAAGCTATCTTAGGCACTTTTAAATCGAGGTATTTTATCTGGACATCACAAAATCTGTTTTCTCATACACATTTGTTAGAATCATATCATGCTTCATGAGACATTTCTATTTATTAACTTAACTATTTTCTCAATCTTGATTAAGAGCACTCATTCGATTAACTTTTTGAAATATTTTTTTCTTCGATAAACTATTTTTTTAAATTCCAAGTATAAACCCCAAACTTGTGTAATCTGCAAAAAGAATTCACACAAAGTACTTATCTTTTTTTTAAAACTTTAGTCTGAATATAGTGTCACTTTATACTTATCTAAGCTTGAAAAATCCATGCAATTTGAATGGTAAGGAAAAACACACAGAGAAGCAGTTGGATAAAGGAAAACATGCCAAAAGTCCTGTTCAGAAATTGATTATCATTCAGCCTCCTGCAAACGAAAAAACTATCAATCAGAGAGCAGAGAAGCTATAGGAACCATGCTGGGCATAGCTGGTTCTGGTATATCCTTGCGTATCCGTGCATCTGCTCAACCCAAGTCGATTAGGGACTGTCTCCATAATGTGCCTGTGACTATATCACACTCTGACTCAACTCTGAACCAATCGGAGCCAAGCCACCAAGCTGGAGGACTGAAGTCCGTGAGCCTATGGAGCAGTTTAAGGGCTAAGGGCTCTTGCACGAATAAAGGAACCAGCTCGCTGTGTGTTTATGTTCCTCCATATGTGTCACTGTTCCTCGATGTGTGCTCATGTGCTTCGAGCTGCGTTCCGAATTGTCGGCAGCAAGCAGAGTGAGAGAGATAATGCGATGCGAAACAAATGTGTTAGAGAAGGACAAAGGTTACTGGCCAGCTGCTGGCAGCACTAACGGAACGCAACCTCGAACGCCGAGGAACGGTGTAGCACATCGAGGAACACAAACACACAGCGAGCTAGCTGTGCCTCGGTGTTCTCCATGTTCCTTCTATTCCTTTATTCGTGCAAGAGGCCTAAGACACAGAAAAAGGAACGGCACGCAGATATAGGATTTAAAATGGGTTAGTAGATTTATATGGCTGTGTTCCGAATTGCCGGCAGCAAGCAGAGTGAGAGAGACAGCGCGATGTGAGTCAAATGTGTTAGACAAGGACAGAGGTTACTGGCCAGCTACTGGCAGCACTAACAGAACGCACCCTATATACGAGGATATCTTGTTCCCTATGGTTGGTCGATGTATATATATATATACATATATGTAACCCATTTTAAATCCTTTATCTGTGTGTAGGTAAAGACAGAGGTGTAAGAACGGAGACGTAAGGACAGAGATGTAAAGATACAGGTTTAGAGACCAAGACGTAAGAACAGACACGAAGAGACAGAAAAGTAAAGACCGAGACGTAGAGACAGAAAAGTAAAGACCGAGACGTAGAGACAGAAAAGTAAAGACTGAGACGTAGAGACAGAAAAGTAAAGACCGAGACGTAGTGACATTGATTACAGACATAGACGTGGAGACAGGGACGTAGAAACATGGATGTAGAGTCACAGATTACAGAAAGAGAAACTGGGACAGAAAAATTAAGACAGAGAAATTGGGACAGCGAAATAAAGACAGAGAAATTGACACAGAGATGTAGAAACAGAGATGTGGAGATGGGTTTTTGATGTCGCTCATCACGACCTTGCTTTCAGACTTCCGAATTCAAAATGGCGCTCAAAAGTTCGAAGGAAGCATAGATTTCATTTAAAATTTGTATACAGGGTTTTTCGAGGACAATGATTAACATTTTGATATTAGACTGTCGAAATTCAAAATGACGAATCCAATAAGGCGATCGAAAGTATGACGGAAGCTTAAATTTTGCTGAAAAGTTGTATACAGAAGTTTTCGAGGTGGCTGACCAAGATTTTGTTATTGGACTTTCGATATAAAAAATGGAGAATCCAATATGGTGGCTAAAAATTGAAAAGAAGCTTAGGGTTTTCTCAAAATTGAAATACCGGAGTTTGCGAAGTCGCACATCACGAACTTGCTATCAGACTTTCGAAATTCAAAATGGCAGTTGAGAATTCGAAGAAAGCTTAAATTTGGCTGAAAATTGGAATTTAGGAGTTTTCGAAGTCGCTGGTTAAGATAATGATATTAAACTTTCGAAATTTAAAATAGCGGTCCACAAAGGCAAATAAAAATAAAAGCTTAAATTGTGCTCAAAACTAGCATTTGGACGAAGACAGAGACGTAGAGACAGAGACGTAGAGACAGAAACGTAGAGATGGAGACGGGGATACAGAGACATAGAGACCGAGACATAGATTCAGAGACATAGAGACCGAGACATATAGAGACAGATACAGACACAAAGGGACATAAGCATAACCTAAAGGAACTACTATTTTCGCTCCCGACTTAAGGACGTGAATGTGGTATTTTCGGCCAGGGTATTTTCAAAAATATTATACGCACCACAGGAGAAAAATGTTTAGGAGGAGAAGCGGAGCGAGTAGGGGGGTACCCCCTAGTGTGTGTGTGTGTGTGTGTATGTGTGTGTGTGAGAGTGTGTGTGTGTGTGTGTGTGTGTGTGTGTGAGTTTGTGTGTGTGTATATATATATATACTAGTGGTGCTTCGTCCCCCTGCTCGCTCCGCTCGCCAACCCCCGGTAATCTTCTATTTTGTTATATTAATCAATTACTTTTAAAATATATGAAATGTAATCTAGAATATAATATATTGAAACTGTGGGTTTCTATTTTTTTAATGACTATTTAAAAAAATTAGTCTATAATACCTGAACAAATAGTTATTTTCGATACAAGTGTGCAAAGTGGGTCATGCTCGCACGGGTGTAGTTTGTCGCCCGAGCGAAGCGAGGGTGACAAAAACACCCGTGCAATGATGACCCTTTTTGGTCACTTGTATCGAACTCTATTTTTTTTAACGGAGTGTATGAAACTAGCCTTGTTGTTTGTTTTGCGTGCGCAAAGTGGTACTTTTACGCACGGCGTAAAAAGTAAAAAAAAAGGCAGACAGAAAGAAATGAACAAGTAGTCAGAGGTATAGAGACAGAAAAAGAGATGATGAAAGAAGGTGGCGTAAACGAAGAGGCATAGACAGAGATAGGAAAACACAGTTATGAAAAATTAAATGCAAAAAGATGATCATACTAACAACAATCATAATAGCAAGAAATGATCATATGATAAAAATTATGAAAACAAAATATCACAAAGGACCCCGCAACACGCCTATAGGAAAAGTGGTTTTCGTTAATTTCGCTGAATTTTTTATATGATCCTTTCTCAGCGTCCTGAATAAGTGTTTCACTGTACACATAGCCCAAAACTCAACGGGTTCCAAGATAAGGCCCACCGAAGTCAGTATACTGGGGTCGCGATCCTACTAGTAATTGACTTCGAGTCAACTGATCTACTTGGAATAGTGGTTTCGGTTAATGTGGCTAGATTTGTGATATGTTACGTGTCTCGGTGTTTTGAAAAAATGTCTCAATGGGCACCAAACCCAAAAATCAACGGGTCCCAAGATAAGACCCGACAACAAATCTCAGGACTCCGAGACATGTAACATATCACAAATTCAGCCGCACTAACCGAAACCACTCTTCCAAGTAGATCAGTGGACTGAGTCAATTACTAGTAGGACCCCGACCCCATTATACTGAATTCGGCGGACCTTATCTTGGGAGCCGTTGAGTTTTGGGCTTTATGTCCATTAAGTCCCTTGTTCAGGACGCTGAGACAAGTAACATATTAAAAATTCAGCGAAATTAACGAAAATCACGTTTCCCATAGGCGTATTGCGGGGTCCTTTCACAATGCTAAAAGTACAAGGCAAGGGCGCGGGGGTTGGCATGTCGAGCGCAACGAAACACTCACGGGGGTACAGCCCCCTATTTATTTTTTATTTCTTTTGTTAACAGGGAGAAGGGCAGAAAGGCTTACTAAAAGAAATTTTTCCAGCTAATAGTGAAGGTTTTTCGCATGGTGGTCTCTACCCTAGGAGTAGTTGCTTTTACATTTAACGTTGGCTCTAGATGTAAACAGACAGATTCTCGACAGATTCTCATAAAAGCATAGTCTGCTTATTCCCACGCTCTGTCTTATTCCCAGTCTAATGCATGCCTCTGCTACGTTGTCCTTAGACTCTACATACTCTGCAAGTACCCAGATTCTGCTATCGATGCACGGCTCCCACAAATCCTTTGCCAAGACATGTAGGTACGCATATTTTGTGCCACCCAATTTATTGATATAAGCTGGGTCAATTAAGTTGTCTATTCTTATTAAGACTTAGATATCATAGCTGTTTTCTGCCACTTTAGAACAAGTTAGGCTAATTAATTTCTAGTTCATTGATTTAAGTCTTATTCGTTATTGCATCTGTGCGTCGATAAATATTTCTAAGTCGTAAGAATCAATTCGAATTTTGTTTTTTGATACTAAAATCTGGGTTGACCACCATGTCAGTTCTTTTAACGTACCGTGTGATAGCTTGATGCATGCGCTTATGTTATTATTATATAACAATTATTACGGACTCAACATTTTTTTAGCATAGCCAATCATATACTATAGCCGGGCATGCTGCTACTAGTACTCCCATGCCTTGATAAGGTATTAAATTTTAATAGTTGGTGATCATAGTATAGTTTTATCATACTCTTGATTTTATACCTTTTTCTACCGGTAAATCTAAATACATATCTACTGACAATGAGTTAATGAGCATGCCTAGAAAAATGAAAGTTTCTTTGCCAGTTAATTGTTTGGTCTAGATACATTAAAAGATTAACTGTCATGTTAGCGGATGTTAAACATTCATGTTTCGATTTGCCTATTAATCGACGATGTAAGTTACCAGGCTCATCAATCTTTCTCTTAAAAAATTCACGACTGGCTTCATTACTTTAATGGAGATAAATGGGAATGATGTTAGACCAAAAGGTAAGGCGTGAAATGAATAGAGCTGTTCCTTGTACTCCAAGTGAAGGTATTTCCTTTTTTTTGCATGTATAAGGCTTAGTCAGTAAGCATTTTTAAGGCCTAACTTGCACATAAAATCATTTTTGTCCAATAGTAAAAAGCCGTACAAATGTCGTCGATTATGAAGTGTTCTTTGGGAACAAATTCGTTAAACTTTCTGAGTTTCAATACGAATCTTGATGAACCGTCTGGTTTTTGATGAGTAAAAAAAGGGGATCTGGACTACCCTTCCGATGGTAAGCATTTTTCTATTGCACGAGAGTCTATTACTTTAGTATCTAGAGTTTATTTTTTTAGTATCGTTGTTTGTAAATAGTTAATTGGTAAGTTTTTGGGTTTATATGTTTGTGATATTTCTGATATTAGTTTGGAACCCGATATTGTCTCAACGAGAAAGTTATCTTGATTTATAAATACCTGATCAAAATCTGAGGCTGTGACTGGAAGACTGTGATCTCTTCCTCGGATTGGATCCGTAGCTGCGCTTGTCGCTGCTGTTATAGTTGTGTTCCGATGTTCTTGACGGTCGTGATTCATGCTTGTAGCTCCCCCTCCCTCTTCGTTCATGGCGGAAGAGGCAATGTACATAAGCACGATTCTGCTCAGCTCTGCTCTGCTCTGCTCTGCTTTGCTCTGCTCTGCTCTGTGCCGCTCCGCTCTATTCCGTTTTAGAATTCTGAACCAAGTAAAGGGAAAATAGCTAACAAACGAAACTGAACTGAATTGGACCGGGTCTTAGCATAACATAGTAGAACAGAGCAAAGCAGAGTAGAGCGGAACGGTGTTTATGTACATTACCTTGAAGAGCACCTCCAGTATAAAGCATCATGTTTGAATGGGAATATATTTCTTTATAGTTGCCAACATGCATTATACCTTCGTGACGTCATAAAGAAGGTCGATTCGCTTCATAACAGTCTCTTTACAAGGAACATTGTACCCGGGTTCTACCACAGCCATCAAATTTTTGAACCCATCGGACTCTACAAATGAAACTGGAAGCATGTTCGTAACTATAAGTTGTGATAAAGCCTGATCAATATTTTCCGCTCGAATTTTTTTGCACGGAGACACAACTTTTTTATTTCATTTAGCCTAAAATCCAATAACAGTTTATAAAATAACTTTCGAAACACAAAATTGAAACATTACATCAAATAATATCAATTAAAAAAAAATCAGTTTTTACCTTTATTATCCGGCGTGAGCGAGATGAAGGTGTCGATGTCTCAAAATTGCTCGTAGATGGCATATCAATTAGATTTTCAGGCAAATCTTTTCTATATCTGGATTATCGCTTGTAGTACCCATATCATCACGTTAATTACAACATTAAAATATAAATGTATCATATGCAAAATATATGAAACAAAAATCGTTTATCAATGTCTCATACTATTTTCCTATTCACTGATAAGAATTTTTCCATCGGTCTTATACTATTTTGAAAAAATTACGTTTTAATCATTTACTTTTATGAACTATATTACTATATAAAATTTTATTACAATGTGTAAACACTAAATTATTAACTTTTAATAATAATTACCTAATTTTCTGCTTATTTCGCTTTGGATCGCCATCACTAAATTGATGTACAGTGCATAAATGTTTATTTAATGATGACGTAGAGCCCTTAATTTGAAAGTCTTCATCACAAATATTGCAAGTTGCAACGAAGCCATCACTAGACTTAGTGCAATAGCTCCACATCCAGCTCCTTTTTCTTGGCATACTTATACTTGTGACAAAATTATACTTCTCAAGTACATGGTTTACACGAAACTCAAACGTATTCGTAATCGAGCAGAAAATTTCACGCTGTACATTTATTCAATGACCTACTCTATTCTAAGTTAGGTTCGGCAAAGAAATAAACATAACAACTCTACCAAAGTATTGTTATTGTTTCAGAAGTTCCTATATGCTTCTGCTATAACATAAACGAAAGTACTCAATTAAAATTTGTACACTTGTTACCTTACACTTATTGAAATGTCTTTTTTTATTTGAAAAATTATTGAAATGTTTTTTAAATATTTACAGAATAGAATTAATAACTTAAACATAGCATCCATCATAACTATACAAAGAT